>QFEC01002167.1:25385-37755 GCA_003316585.1 Gomphus bonarii | reverse complement strand
GGGGGGGGGGGGGGCGCAGATTGTCGTGGCTGGGACTGGTGGTGTGGTGGGGTCTCCTGACGAGCAGCACGCGAGAGAACGTTTCTTGGTCTTGAGCCATTGTTCGACCTCTGAGGAACCGAATTCTTGCGGTAATAGTCCTGAATCAATGTCAACCAAGCGTCTGTCGCCAGTTTCGTGAACAGACCTCGTGAGCAGGAAGTAAGCATCCATTGGGGCCCTACAAGAATGTAGAAGCAAATTGATTAGGCGATATGAGGGGTCTAATACCTTGGCACGCAAGATGGCTTCCACCAGATCATCTTTCTCTAGGGCTGTGCCGCTCGTGAGGATGTTATACCCCTTCATGTATGACCGTAATGTTGACAATTGCAGAGTTCGGAGCCTGCTCTTGCTACTTGCAGTAACTAGTTGAAAGAGATGGGTTTACACTTTGTGTGCATTATGACCCCACTTACTGGTTAGCATCTCCATGCAAAAGGAACAGACAGGAAGGGTGTCATATCCCCTATCAGCACCGGTGCGAGGCATTAATGCCGCAAAATTACAGCAGGAGGAGCAATAAGCGTATCCTGGAGATTTAACAATGAGATTGATAATAGCAGTCTCATGATTATAGACGAACCGCAGTGATTACAACGCTTCATGCGATTAAATAGGAAACTGAATTCCTTATTGCATTGTCTGCAAGCAGGCTCGTCAGAGGCAGACTCGGGAGGTGGGTGACTCAGGAGGGGCATTCCGTTCATGATAGAGGAACGTGAAGGTTAAGGAGACTGGGGATAGTATTAGTAACGAGTATGGAAACATATGGAGTCAATTGTTTGCTGTCATCGTCATCGTCAAGAAAATCATGAGAAAATCATACTCAACTTTTGCATAGAAAATCCACTTTTGAAGGAAAATCTACCCTTCATTTTCCCAGACTTATATTTCTCTATTCAAAAGTGACCGTTATACAAGATCTCCCTAGCCAGAATTTTTTTATGCCTCTAGTACATAGCATTTGTGTCCGTGGATTGCGGAAATTATTATACTACCACAGCAAGCTGCACCTCATCTCTTTCTGGTCCGATTCTTGAACCACAAACACACATTACATAACATCTATATGGACATCATGTGACTCTCACGTTGGAAATGGTGCCTGGTAGTCATTCTATGCTCTCGTATTTATCCATTCTTTCACTGGCTACCGTCGCCATCTCACATGCACACGGTGGTTCTAAAGCACAATGGATTCCTGCATCAGCAAAACATGAAATCCTTTGGATTAAATTTGACTGTTCTGGGTATTTCTAAGTGATTAAGTAGTTTTTACTTAAGTACTATACATGTTAAAGTCCTTAGATTTAGATATTAGATTTAGCCTTAGCTACTTCTTAGAGACCAGACCACCAAGGAAACATCACTTGCTTGGTAGCTGCTCTGGCCTCCTTAGTGAGTATTTAAGAAGCTTAAAGCGTAGTTAAGGGAGTTCAGGTTTCCCTGATACCTGAGACCTCTTTACAATGACCTCGGTTGAGTCTCGTCCCTTTTTTTTGGCCAAGTCCTTCAGATCTTTTGCGCCCGACTTAAGGCATAGTCAGTACCTTTAACTAGCAATAAGTTTGCTGCTGACAGTGCCGCAGAATTACTACTGTTCTGGAAAAGACAATTTCGTCTCTTGTCAGGGTGAAAGCCGGCTGTTGCTTTTATGGTCTTGCCAGGAATCTCAGAAGTGTCACTTGTGCATCAAAATCAGCAGGAACAGAGAGAGGTCTTACAAGAAGCTAAAGTCTAGGATATGATTCAGATGGCAGGGATATTTACATGTTGTCGACTTTATTTTCAGAGCATCCAACAACCTCAACATTCTTGACAGGATAATGATAGCGCACTTTTGTCTGAATTTTCTTGCAGTTCTTCTTACATTCCTTTACTCCTCACGTTGATAACAGAGGTTCTTCTGATTGTTTTATTGAATCACAAGTAGGAATTCCTAGGAACTTTCTGCCTGACAGATAAACGCAATGCTAGCGCACTTTCAAATATACCCATCCATGCCCAGAATAGCTGTGTCAAATCTGCACACAAATGGCACTCACCAACACCGCTGCCTAAAGTGGAGATTCTCTCTCTGGAGTCGATAATACCGACCTTTTAAATATTTGAGAAGTTACCTGTTCGGACTCGTACTATTAAAAATGTACCTCAGTCAGCGCAGCAAAACCTCTGCAGTTGGTGCAGGCATTGCTGAAGCGGACCACTTTCCCAATCCGTGTACACAACCATCACGAGACACTCACCCTAAGCTCGCCCTACATATTCAAAAAGAATACAAAGTTCCTAAGGGCATGTTGCAAAATCCTCCTCGCAGACGCAGTTCAACATTACCAACGGTATCTCCCCCATAATTACTCTGTCGAATGACCGTCGAAATCTATGTGAAGGTTTTGGGATATAACGCTCCTTGTAGCCAAGTCGTGAGCGACTTCATTGTTAAGAGATTTTACTCGTAATTCGCACACTAAGCATCACTTTCGTTTCATTTTCTTCATTCTATCTGCGCCCTCGTAGGTAACTTCATATATGGTATTCTCCTGCTCTATCCATCTCACTAGAAACCGCTCTTCTGCTCCGGAAACTGTGAAAAACATGCTTCACTCTCTCAGAATCTAGTCGTTTGAAAAAGAGGCTCAAGACTGAGCTTGGTGCTGCTCGCTGTCGGTCAAGGTCATACTTCAGCAGTCGCTACAAGGATCCCTTCAGAGAATTGCCTTTACTATATGTGTAATCTTCAGCGTACCATCTATCCTGTTACTTATATTTAGTCTGAAAGAGTCATGCTAAATACAAACAAATGGGATCGATGGAACCCGATGGCTCGTCGACGGCATCTATCGCCATTTAGTTTTCTCCCTGTCTTTCATGGCCAATATAAGAGTCTGTTCTCCTCCAGGGTTTAATTTGTTTAATATGGTGTCATTCTAGAGGGCCGCAATTTGCCATAGGTTGGTTTAAAAACTTATAAACGGTAATCTTTGGAATTATGCGACAGATTGTTCTCAATGGTTGCCTAGATCCAATGCTCATAGTATCCTACATAAATTGATGATGGGAGGATCAAACAGAGATGTGAACAGAGATATGGATAATGATTAAAACTAATCCGAGGAACCATCTGCAAAAGTTCCCTGCAAGTATCGATCAATGGATAATTAATCACTAAAGGTGTGAAGCGAGATGATCTTGACCTCTCATGTCTACATATATGGACAATTTGATCTGAGACGTCAGACGCGCGCATGGGCCCATTCAGTAGCAGGATCCAGGTTCAGGTTTATTTATAATGACTGTCAACTTTGGTGGAGAAATATAATATCTCAAATCCGCACTGAGCTCCAGCGTCCACATCGGACACCCGCGAACTACCAGTTGTTAATTATGATGAAATGGCTACAAACGCGTCCTCACGGTGTCGTGTTTCTCATGTGTGAATGTTTCCATTGTCTATCGATATGATACAAGTATCATGTCTACCATTCCAACTTCCCACCGCTACACCCTTCGGTGCAACCTTGTCCGAGTCGTCTATCAGGTCTAACAGCTTCAACTTGAGTTGCGCTATTTCGAGGATGCAGCTGTGAGGTTTCCGCCCGAACGATCCATTTATTGGTTCCAAGGACATCATCGAGCACATCGGGTTCTGGAAGAAGGACGAAAATACCAGCGTTTTCCAACTTGACCTCAAAAGTGAGAATAGAGTAATTGTCGTCGTTCAGACATTTCCCAGTGTCAAGCTGGTAATTTTTCTTATGCATTGGGCCTGGGAAGGAATGTTGGCATGTCCACAGCATAAAAGTCTAAAAACGACCTACATGAAACATAAAGGTTACCATTCGAATCGTCACCAATAATGCCTATGGATGTTAAGAATTCTCTGGAGGGCAATGCTAAATGAAAAACAACAAACTCACCGTGGTCTAGGACGAACGCACGCTTGTGAGGGCACATTTGCTACAGAGAAGCGGCTTAGATTCGTCACATAACACAGAAAAGACCAACCTGTGTTGCAAAGTAGCCGCGTTTCGGTACATAAAAAATGGCAAGCTGAGTGTCACCATACTTGACTGCAGCTGACCTGACTGCAAGTAAGTCTCAATCAACAGGGAAAACTCTCAGAGAATATTACTTCGTTCCGGCATTTGTCGGACTCAGATCATCCTCATAGATCAACCGCCTCCACAGCCACTGAGATCGAGGCGTTTCGATTTGAGAAATGTCAATTCGGGCGGGACCAAAATCTGTCACAATGTCAAGAAAGCATCTTGAGGCCAATGTGCCACTTCACCCTTCGCCCAGTCTGCCGGTCGTTTCTGACCACGCTCGATTATCAGTTCCGACCCCAGTATCGTTTCTCGGGTATTCACGAATTGGCGAAACTGCTTTCGCCGTTCTGGATCTTTGACAACAGCCGTCCACTCATCAGCGAACGTGGCAACAAGACCATCCATTTCGCGCTCCAAGTCCGCACAAATGCCGAGTTCATCATCTAACAGGATCTTTTTGAGTTTCTGAAAAGAATGAACATTAGGTTCCATGCTGAGAGCATTGCGGGACACACCCCGATGCCACCCTCAAATGACTCAACCCATCGAGCAGTGCGCGTCAGTTTATCCGCGGTACGGATGTAAAACATCAGGTAACGATCGATGATACGGACGACCTTCGAAGGCGGGACATTAGTCGCAAAAAGAGTTCCATGGCGCGGCTTTGCGCCACCATTTCCACCAATATAGACTGTATACGGTCACCAGAATTCCGTCTGCCATGAGAGCTTATGAGACTCACTGTTCCAGCCTTTATCCCCTGCGATGAGTCCAAAATCTTTGCTCTGTGCCTCGGCGCATTCACGCACGCACCCAGACACACCGCCTTTCACCTTATGCGGAGACCTGTGGGGCTTAATTCCTGTAATTGAAGACTAAAATCAATCGTACCGTATACTTTTGTAACGCTCCTCCAGCTGAACAGCAACTGCAGGAAATATAAGTTATTAAACGGCGAGACAAGTAATGTGGACCTACGACCGACCGAGTCTCCTACCCCATACCGACACCAAGTTGTCCCAACCTGCGATGTACATAAACAAAACGTATTCTGCGGAAAATGATGGACAAGAACAAACACAAGACTTAACCATGCGAAGCGCCTTTCCATATGCATGGCCCGACTCGAAACCGGCGTTTACGAGCTCCTCCTAGGTACGTTCAGTAATATGGAGCAGGCTAGACAAGGACTAATACACTACCCAGATATCAGGCAAGTCCTGCTTTTGAGCGCCAAATAGGTCTAAAGGAATACGAATGATGAAGGAACTATATATTTCGTGGACGAGTAAGAGATACCTATACGTTGTGCTCCAGTAATTTTCGTATACAGGCCATCTATTGTGGGTGATCGGTTCACCTGCCCACTAGTCATGTTACTACGTACATTTTTTTGCAACCTGACCAAGAACAATTAATTTCTCAGGGGTCACCTGGTTTTTTCAAGTGATCAATGCCAGGGGATTATCCGATGTAGAGTAACGAGCACCTCGCCTGCAGCTATCTTTGGGACGACCGAAAATGTACCTGATATAATAGTTGTTCAATGTCCATAAAGCGAGTGTGGTGTGAGACTGATGATCACCGTTGCGCTGGATATTTGCTAAAAAGCTAGAAATACAGCACAATGATTGAGGTCATTTCAAGCTGAGGTAGAACCTTCCATACCGATCATTCGTATCCTGATTCTGGTGATGAGCTGGGTCCATTATGTGCTGATTAAGGAGCGACGACAAAATGCTGGCAATAGCTGGCTTGCACACTTCGCACCCCACGGCATCCTTGTTAACTCCGCATGTCGCCATTATATCAGTGAAACTCCGGAGCTTCTTTATCCTGGCGACATATTTTCAGCAGGGTTGTAATCAATGATGTGAAAGATAAATAAGTAAAAAAGACCCACTTCACGATATTGAAGAGATCTGGACGTGATAAAGTGAAGTGGGTGCAGATATTATTATTTGTAGCCTTGCCGGCACTCTTCATCTCAGCCTTAAATATACCAGTGACCATCGGAAGGCAGCCACCACACCCTAACAAAGTTAATAACACTCTATATATTGAAAATGAACACACCAGTTCCGGCTTTTGTCTTCACCTTGACATCGAAGATGTTGTCAATTCCGGCAGTTACGCATGCCTTGATCACCCCTTTGCATATATTCTATGTGTGAATGAGTCGGCATGATCATGTGATAATAGGTGGGAAACCGGTTTCACATGACAGCTGCATATTTGTGTATCGTCGTCAAGGTCAGCGCCGCCATCATCGCTACTCCCGCGGCTGCCAACTATGAGCTCTCCTGGTGGGATTTCCAGGGGTTTCTAGATACATACCAAAATGTTATTTTATGGTCTACGCCAAAGGGTGAATGTAGCTCACTCTTTTCTTCACTATTGCCACCAGCTTGATATAGTCTTGGTTGAACAACTGTGAGTTACATCTCGAGGACATGTCATAATTGTGGAAACAACCTGCGACATCGCCAATCATCATGCCTCCCAGAAGATACCTGCCATCCGCGGTGAAAATGTATCTAGAGGAATATAATTGTCATAATGTTTGAGAAAGAAAAAAAGGGTATACAAAACCTACTTTTTATATACGTTCGCAAATGGATCCTTGTAAATTAAGTATTGTACCATCTGACTACTGATATCTCGTGTGGTTCTCCCTTTGGGGCCTTTCATCCCATTTACAGGTTGCTGGGCATGTGCGACTTCATACTCGGGGTGGTCGTCAGAATTATTCTTAACATTACCCTTAGTTAAATCAGTAGTAATAGGCCACACCGAAGCAGCACGTTTGCCATTTTCCTTTTCGACATTTTGATAGGAAATCGCAAGGGCTTTCGTCTTTTGCTGCTGGGTTTGCGTCAACCCTAATTCAGCCATATGCTTATCAGCGAAATAATCGCCGAATGATGCTACCTGCAACGAGGATCGATAAGATTTGAAAAATCTACTGTGATCATCAGCTGGCGTACGTCGACACCCATGAGCTTGAGCTTCGTCGAGAGGTCGGGATTATTCATCTTTCTCGCTTCAAAGGGACCGTTCGCGGAATCTGTCTGCGTCAGATTGAATGATAGGATGTCGGCCATTTCAACTGGGGTGCGGTAATCAAAAATCAGACATCCTCTATGCTCAAGGGATCCATAACTACTGGATAACGAACTCACTTCCAGGTGCAATGAGGCCGTAAGTTTTGTCCTGTACGAGCTATCGTTGAGAAAGAACAGCGATGATGAGATTTATTTACATTCCAACTTGCACATTCTCCGATGGCGTAGACGTCTGGGGCACTCGTGCATAAGTCATCATTCACAATAATCCCACGTTTGTCGGAGCATTTGATACCAGCGCTACGCGCTATATCATCACGGGGTGTGATACCAATTGCGAATACGACAAGTTGAGCATTAAGGTGCGTCCCGTCAGTAAGTTCAAGTCCCGTGAAGAGTTCACCATCGGGGCTGCGAGATGTGCAGACCTTGTCTACGGAGACACAAGTAAGAACCTGGACGCCCAAGGCCTCTACACGTTTCAGGACCATTCTGCCAGCTTCGGCATCGACCTGACGTGATAGTGGAAATTCCGACCGGTTAATGATGGTCACATTTGGAATCGTGGGACTTGAGTAGTTGTCATGGGGTTACGTAGGGAATATGAGCATAATTTTGAATAGACATACAGATCATGTATGGCCTTTGCTGCTTCAAGGCCAAGCAAGCCACCGCCGACGACCACCGCCCTGCCCCCATGGACACCCTGTTGCTCAGCATAAGCGATAAGCTTGTCAAGGTCTGAAATATTCCTGTATACGAATACACCCTTGATGCTTTTGGTTTGCTCCTTCGTAACGCAGGGTGGTAGGGATGCATCAGAACCAGTTGCAAGTGTAAGCAAGTGGTAGGGAATGATGCGGTTCTTGGATGTCGTGACAACATGAGCATCAGGATCAACGGAGGTTACTTGTTCGTCAAGATGGACCAGAAGACGGTCGGTATTTTGCGCGGCGTACCATTCGGCTAACATAACCACAAGGGTCAAGGAAGACATTTGAGCCCACGCAATACTCACGCTTATTGAGGTATAATTTCTCAACGGAACGGTGTTGAAAATATTCAGTTAAAGCAACCTGTTACATGCTCTTGACTTAACCATCGCTGCTGCTGACGACATGAACTCTACGCACACGATTGTATGCTAAATACAGTTCTTCGCCGCAAGTCACTATACGATAACGGCCTTTGTCGTCGAAATCCAGCATTTTTTCAATGAAAGCTGTATAAATTACGTAGGAGTTGGAATCGACGAAATATCACGTTGTATATGCCTACCAATCCCGACCATTCCCAACCCCACCACAACCACAGTCTTTCGATCTTTAGAGCCTATACTGCGTTCTTTGTCGGGAGACATTCTGTTCATTCGTGGGAGGGATGCCTGGGAAACGTACGAGAGAGAGATGCAAGTTGCTGAAAACAGGCGCCACTTGATAAGGCTTTTCTTGGACGAGATATCACGTGACGGTCGTGGGTCGCTTCAATTCCAGGAATTGCACAACCAGAATGACAGCGTGGCGGCCAATCAAATCGGAGAAACAGACCCATCGATGTCGATTCTTGGTGAAAAAGTATAGTGACCACATGATACTTATCCAGCTTGTTGAAAATTTTGGAAGATGAAATGTCCAATAACGTTTGGAGACAGTTAATGGCGTTGGAGAAATCCGAGGGGCGTTGATTGACAGTTATCCCCATTTTTACAAGTTTAGATCATATCATTGGGAAAATCCCTATAAATTGAGTCAGTTCTGCATGTCTAATACAACGCACCTGACTCGACAAACCGTGACACGATACTGTTCTTGGTTGGTGCTCAGATCAATGGCAATTGAAAGGACATCGTTGAGGCTTTGCAAAGCTTTATTTTCATATGAAAGTCGACAGGTGTGGCGTTCCAAAATTAACAAGACGGTATCGCTGCCAGCTAGCAAGTTTAAAGGTAACTCCCTTTTCAAATGGCGAAGCAGATTGGTGCCGCATCTTGTAACGCATGATCCTACAGATGGCTGGAAGTAAAAAAAATAAGAACCTTGAGGATGACGTAAGCGGCTATTGCCAATTGGTGGCCAGTCTCCAGCCGCAGCATCTCGATTGTGAAATAAGTGTGGCTGATCCCTTTCCACGGCGTCCATGTCGACGGATCCCTATCATGCAGTGAAGGCTGAGATAGAATCTTCCTTGCAAGCTGCAGGAACTCTCAGAGCCTCGTATCTGCGAATACGCAGCACTGCGTCAGAAGGAAGCGAAGAGTTGGATTGGGCGCGGAATGAGGTATGTTCTTAGCTTTAGCCTAATCACTTCAAGTACAACTAATCTATCCACAGCTCAAAGCGACACTAGCTGCCCTAGATGCTGACCTAGAAGACCTGGAAGAAAGTGTTCGGTGTGTTCATCCTTTCTGATTGAGAGCTCTATTCACCATTACTAAAGTCGCAATCCGAACGCGCCTGTACTGCACTGCATTCAGTATAGTAGAACAGACAGGTGGGAGATTGTTTGGGTTAGAAGACGCCGAAGTTATGGAACGGCGGAAGTATGTTGGACGGGTGCGGAAGGAGGTAGAGGTACGCATCTGGTACAGGTTGTGTCACCCGGATTCAACGGTTAACTTTTACGTTGTGACACAGACCATGCGTGAGGAGGTCTCGAGCGCACCAGCACCTTCCTCCACGACCAAAACTAAAGCAGGCCCGGGGCCTCCATCACCAGGGAATCCATCTGATGATCACACTCAATGGTCCCAGGAAGAGCAGCAGGCTAGCCAGACGTCTCTCGCAAATAATTGTCTGCTCACCCTTCTCCGACAGATGTTCATTCAGCAGCAAGACCACACATTGACTTCTATTTCGGGTACACTGACAACACTGGCTGAGCAAGCGGGTTTAATGGGTCAGGAGATTGGGGAACATAACGAGTGAGCTTTCCATCATCCAGGAGGCTCCCTCAGTCCCTGAAATGACCGTTTTAATAGACTTCTGCATGATTTAGAAGGAAACGTGGATCGAACGGAGAGTAAATTAGGTGACGCCATGAAGAAAGTGCAGAAGTTTATTCGGGACACAGAGGGTGAGTCATTGGTCTCTACACTAGCGCAAAAATATTGGCGTGTATGCTGACAATCTAGCCTGTGGCAGAGACAAAGTCTGGATGGTGCATTGGTATTTTAATTGTAATCTTATGTATTCTCCTGCTGCTCGTTGTTTTGTTATGAGTGCGTAATTTGTATTACGAGTACCGTATCTATTATACCCCACGGAATCTGATTCGTGATAATGCTCTACAAATGAGTTGAAGCTGTTCGATAGGTAACTGACAATCGTCACGTGATTCCAGGACGAGCAATATAATGCTTTCGAGAAATTGTAAAAAAAACAAGGTCTATTTGGCACGGAACAACGACAAAGCAAGAACTGGATAAGAAAAATGAATTATGCACGCCAACAGAAGTATATGCATGAAGGAAATGCAAAGCCAGATGTTATACAAAAGGGCAAGGCATCACAAGGAACTGGAGAACAAGAAGGGAGAGCGAGGTTTCCAAAGTTCCCATGGGAAAGAGGGGACAGAGCGAGAGCATATGCAAAATGATCTGTATAAGGAAATGGATGGAATCGGTGATGTGTCGCAAGACGGATGGAAAGAGATGTAGTCTGTTAGTTTGTGTGTTACGCTTCTGTCACGATAATAACTGGTGTTGGTATTACTTCCTCGGATGTCGCTTCGCTCAATTCAATAATATGCTAAAAATATGTTCAGGTGTTGTAACGATTGTCTCACATCGAATCACTTACCTCCGCAACTGCGTCATCGATCATCATGTCCACAGAGGATGGATCATCGTGCGAGGGAGGTTGGGCAAGAGGACGGATGGCCTCGCTCTCGTCATACGCCTGGGTGACATTGGCGAGTGGCATGACAGTAAATTCATATGCTCTTCGGTTGCCCAGCGCCGTCTGCAGCTGCTCCGTTTCACAGATATCCATTCCCATCGCACAATCGTCAGTGTTCCGGCTGCCACTGCTCCCTAAAACCACTCGTTTCTTTCCCTTGTCTTTGCTGTTGTGGGAAGATGGAAACTTCTTGGATTTCGAAGATATTTTAGACGATGAGACCGGTTTGGCTTTGAGTGCGGATGATGATGATGGTTTGCGTTTTTTCAGGGGCGGTTGACTGTTAAAGGACAGGCCTGTCAGAGGATTGACGTTTTCTTTGGTAGCCGGCGCAGAGGGGTCAGAAGAAACCCTGCATTTACGGGAGGACGTCTCGCTCCAATCTGGTGCCACTTTGGATGAGTTATCCTCGTCTAGGAAAATGGAGAAGGTAGTACTGGGCATGACTGAGTTTAGATGAGAGGTGTCGAGGAAGCCCAGGAATGTGATATGAAGTGTGGAAGGAGACAACTTGGAAGCGGAGTTGAATTATAGGTTTCAACATACTCGCGTCTATCACGTGACCGTTCCTCGCGTAAAAGTACGGAGTTCGGGCGACGGCCAGCCGCGTCCTAAAAATGTTACAGCATGGCTCTGTTCGATTGTTCTGGTTAAGTAATATTAGCATGTCGAAGACATTTTCGATATTCCGAAGCTGAAGAACATGTTATCCACCGTTACTACGTATCCCTCGAGATCCTTTAATCCTTAATTCTTTCCTCTTCAAAGTTCTCGACCCATATTCTTTACCTCATAGTTTCTCTTTGGTGCTTTTTAGCAAAGAGCTGAAGCTAAACAATCTCCCGGGAAGAAATTGCAACTACCTGCAGCTCTTCACAATGGGGTTTTTTTTCCTCTTTTTTGTTTTTCACCCTCTCATTCAAGATGAAGCTCTCGAGGAACCATTTAACTAATGCAAGTAGGCACTTTCGATCTTAACAGCGGTAAGGGTAACATTGCAGGACTCTGATCTCTTATTGGGTGAGACTCTAATTATACCTTGCAAGCCTCCCTAACCATCTGCCGCAGAGTGGAAAACGAAGTATGTCAGAATCCGTGTTAAACTTAGCTTCTTCCTTTTTTTTGTCATAAACAGCCTCTTTGTTTTGCTCTGTCCAGCCTAGCGTTGCCCAAGCTCTTAAGGTATCTTCCTTGGCTTTGATTGGCAGGCTCGATTTTAATAAGACCCCGCAATTATTTTGATTTCTTTCATCCAGATCACCAACCGCCTCCAGAGGATAAACATCAGGTATGGGTCGCCTTAGCTATAAAACGCACT
>QFEC01002167.1:0-25361 GCA_003316585.1 Gomphus bonarii | reverse complement strand
ACCCGAAAGAAGAAAAAAATTCAAGGCCAATAGAAGGTACAGAATTCACAAAATTTGATGTAGTACACAAGATGCTGAACAATCCACCACCCGGGATCATCATTCACAGCTTCGCCAAGACGCAGATCCTAGGTATAGAGAGAGATACTGTAATCTTGCTAATACTTTGCTGTAATGCTTGGGGTATATAGAGACCAAAGGTTGCGGAATTGGATTCGATATTCGATAGGGGCAGACTATAGGTGGTCTAACAAAGGTATGGATGAGGTCGTAGCTTCCATGCATTTGCGATAATGCAAGTGCCTTGCAGGGTTGTTTAAATCAATTGACTATGGACTCGTATCTGGGTACTTCTATCACGCGGCTCCTTATCCTCGGGGAGGAGTTTATACCCCCGCCGACGACATAAATAAATTTTCTCTTTGCTATAGTACTTGTACCATGTACCTTTTGTATAATCCAAGATTTTGCTGCACGATTATGCCATTCGTTCTTATTGCCTGGTGTGTCGTGCTGTGTGCAAGCCGGGGTTAGTTGTCTCTCCATGCCTAGTTTATCTCGTGTACTCATCACTCGGATTGTCGGGATCCACAGCCACTGCACAGTTTTTACCTCATTCCCTCATAGCGAGAGAGATATTTTCGAGTAACTCGACGAATGTGTGTTGTCTCCTTTATAGCTCCCTTGGAATTTTCAGCCGAACCTGGTTATCTAGTGCAATGCTACATGTGCCAGTTACCAAAAGCTGAACGCCAACTGCAATACCCCACACTGCGGCTGCAATCTCACATTTATGCAGACTCAAGGAGAATGTCTTCTATGTCAAACTAGCACGCCCCAGGATGCCGCGGCAGTTGAATTTCTCCTAGACGGTAAGGGGTGACCATTGTTATAGTTGCATTTATTTAGAATGCATAATTTCCTTGCTCAGCGGAATCAAGTCAGTGTCATAAACATGGTTTCAACGTTCACGTTCAACTTGTCCTTCCACCCGCTGCTGCCGCCATTGTCCAAAAGTTTGACCACGATAGCTCAAGTGTGTATTTTCTATCGATTCCCCCCCCCATACCAACAACCACATGATTATCACCAGTCCTTAGACGTGAGCAAATGGCGTTTTTGGCCCTCCAAATTTCAGGCGGGCATGTTGGATTGGTCATTGTCCTTGTCGCTGCTCTATTCAGTCGTCAAGTTCACCGTGAACCTCCTTTCTTGAATTTTTGTATCACTTGGATCTTTTCCAGCATTGTGTACTCCCTCTTGTCAGTATCTTTGACCTTCGCGTGCTTTGGATAAGGAATTCTCATCTAGCTTTTCCTAGGCTCTATCGTGGTACCGACGGCAACAATGCCGTCAATTCACTCGGATTCGTGGCTCCAAATCATTGCTTAGCCCAGGCTGCACTTGTCAATGGTGCACAAGTTATGACAGCGTGCTCAACCCTCGGTCTCGTCATGCAGGTATGGCAATTTACCTCATGATGTTTATGTAACTCACCATGCTTTTAACTGATCCAAGCTGTGGCTCGATCTTCGCACAGCTGTTTATCATCCGGCTTCATACGGACCCAAGTGGCTGAAATATTGGGTACATTCTGATTTCTAATGTGGTTTATCCCTTTCTTACTGATACCCGAGCAGTTGCTTCTCAGTCCCTACCTACTATTCATCGTCTTCGCAGTCCCTTCCGTTTTTGTGAGTCACAAACGAAGCCTTAGTTTGATATTTTACTCAGCGATGACGCAGGTTGGGACAACTCATGTAGACAACAGAGGCGACTCGTTTGAAAGAGCCATACCCACAAATTTCTATTGCACCCTAGTCGACATTAACCCCTTGTGAGAATACAGATTCGTATCATGCCACTTTGATAACCTCGTTCATCTGACTTCATAGCCTACAAGCCATATATGGCGTAACACTGGTACTCCTGCTGATCACTCTTGCTTTCGACGGTACCGCTCATCCAATATACTGCCCTCCTCACAATTTCTTATCAATTTTACCCATCAAGCACACATAATATACATCCTTTTCAACCATTGGAGGGCATTTCGACGCGTTGAAGCAAGGAGTCCTGTCTCCTTTTCCATACTATTGCGCGTTCTGGTGTTTAGTCTTTACCGAGTAGTGGTGGCTGTGTATGTTTATTTGCCCTTTTATCATTCTTATTGCAAACTTCTCGTATAGTGCATATGTAACCGTTATAGGCCGACCCCCAACACCGTTCTCAGCTGGTCAGAACGAATCGTTGACAATCATCTTTAGTATTCCGATCTGGGTCGATATGCTACAAGCTGCAAGTGCGATTTCATCTTTTTTTTATATCCCGTATTCTACTTTGACGCGCAACCTTAACAGTCCCCATGGTTGCATTCCTTGTCCTCGGCATTAACAAGGTAAGTACAGTTTGAGTTTCCCAATCTTCCTTTTTCCGGATTTAATCCCTATGTATTCCAGGACGTGATCGGTACCCTCATGTTCTGGCGCAATTTCAATTACAGAGCTTTGAAGGGCGGGGTAGCAACTGGCAATGAGACATTAAGCATGATTGATACACCAGTTTTTGTTAGGGGTGAGCCATGGCGTGAGAAGATGATGATTGAAGAAGACGCGAAGCTCGTTTCTATCACTGTTTGATTTGATCTTTCTTGGTGATCAAGGGACTATGTGGATGTGTATGATTTCTTTCTCACGCAGCACTCTTTGTTCTTTTATCCGTCTCTTCTAGTTCTTATACCACTCGATGTTGGACACGGTTCTTTCTAAATTATTTTCGAAGGGCTATTTTAACAGCTCCATGCCTCTATATAAATTGTAGACGATTTACCTGGGTTCGGTCCGTCATTATTTCATTGTCTTACCGTGTTCTTTGATCGTAGCACTACACATATTGAGACCGAGAGCCGCAATTCACATACTAACCAGCCATCACTAGGCTGGCGCCCAGTCGCTGGCGCCGATATATAAGGGAGGGTATACACAGACGGAACTGACAGAATTTGTCACTACATCACTTCGATCGCACATACTAATCTGACAATGTGCAAGTAACTCCTGTCTCAACTCTCTTAATTACATTTTACATTCGGCACCAAGTCTGATTAAGGAAGACGGCGTGTAACGTGCATCATGATGGTATCTTCAAGACCGAGCCTTCTGTGCTTATGAGGTTGGACCGCACATACAAGAGTCCCCTGATATTTTTCTAGGGTCACGTTCTTGACGTTCACCTCTACCTCCTCTTGACAATCCTTCAGACGGTCGCTGGACGACGATGCCCATCCTTTATTTCTCTTTCTTTCTAGCACTGGTTGCAGGATGTGGTTAGCCTTCGTTTGCAAGTCATAAGCCATTTACTAATAAACTAGCATAGTCAATGCAAGGCCGGAATCTATTTCTGCAATCGCGGGGATTCGGAGGCAGACAGATCCATCGACGATGGATGTGAGTGCCAATTCTCGCATGGGTCCTTTTGGTGATCTCAGTCTTGTTTCGTAGTGTAATACTATATGCACCAACTACCAAGAGCTAAACGCCAGCTGCAACACCCCACATTGTGGCTGCAGCATCTCGTTTATCAAGGCCCAAGGAGAATGTCTTGTGTGTCAGACTAGCAGCCCCAAGGATGCTGCCGCAGTTCAATTCCTTCTAGACAGTCTGTTTGCTCATATACACTTATCAATTACATTATTAGTTTGTCTAATCTTATTTTACAGCGGAAATGACTCAGTGCCAAATCGAGGGTATCAACGTAGAATTTCAACTTGACCTCCCACCCCCGGCTGCTGCCATTGTTCACAAGTTCGACCGTGATAGCGCATGTATGTTTTTTTTCTCAATTTCCCCATCGTATACACGTTCTAATATTGACACGTGAGGTTTTCACAGCCCTTCGACATAGTCAAACAGCGTTCCTGGCTCTGCAGATTGCGGGTGGGCACATTGGATTGGTTATCGTCCTTGCCCTTGGTGTTTTCTCTCGTAAACATCGCCGTGACCCCACTTTTTTAAACTTTTGCATCACTTGGATCTTCTCTAGTATCATGTTCTCTTTGCTGTCAGCATTCACATTTTTCCGTTTAACAGCGAATTCTTACCTGACTTTCCCTAGACTCTATCGTGGTACCAAGGGCAACACGGTCGTCAACTCACTTGGACAAGTGATACCAACGAAATGTGTCGCACAGGCAGCACTTACCGAAGGTGCACAGGTCATGACCGCCTGCTCTACTTTGGCTCTCGTCATCCAGGTACATGTCATTTCATGTTGATTGGGACGAATTAACTTCTTTCCTGATTCAAGCTCTGGCTCAACCTTCGTGTAACTACTCATGGCCATCCTTCCTCCCATGGAAAGCACCAAATTTGGTGGATGACATGTGTGGTGCGTTTGATATCTCGCACTGTTTACCCTTACCCCTCTTCAATAAGGTTTGCATAGTTTGTTATCACCCCATACATACTTTTTATCGCATTCGCGGTCCCTTCCGCTTTCGTGAGTTCAGAAAAATAGAACATTAATGCTTCGCCATCGCTAATTGAAACGCAGGTTGGCTCTGGAAAGGAAGTTTTTCAGGGTCTGTTGTTTGAAAAAGCCATACCCTCAAATTTCTATTGCGCTGTGATTAGCCTTGATCCCTTGTGAGAAATACAGCAACCCATGTCGCATTGACCACCTCCCAAACGTTCATTATATAGCTTGCAAGCTGTTTATGCCGTGATGCTTGGCCTCCTGCTGATCACTATGGTTTTTGACGGTACGATAGTACAATGTCTGGTAACTTCGCCCATACTAATATTTTGATTCTCAATTACTTTCCATGAAGCACTTATTTTGAAGCATTTGTACAGGCATTGGAGAGCCTTCCGGCATGTGAAGACAGATAACGCCGTTTCGCTGCCCTCTTTACTGCGCGTTATGACATTCAGTTTGTTCCGCGTTGTGGTGGCTGCGTATGTGCTTATTAGACGTCACTCACTTACCTTTCAATGTTTGATCTTGACTTAACGGTAGTGCGTATGCAATCGTCGTAGCCATATCACCCTCTGTGGACTCGTCAGGTCAACACGATTCCCTTGCAGTCATTTCCGGCATCCCGATCTGGGTTGATTTGCTACAAGCTGCAAGTACGGTTTTTCCTGTTCTTTGTATCTTTTCTTTCTTCAACCACTTTGTTTTTATAGCTCCACTGGTTGCATTTCTTATCCTTGGAATTAATGCGGTAAGAGGAACACCCCTGATGAAGCACACCGATGTTGATCCTCTGGCACTCCAGGACACGATCAACTATCTCATGTTTTGGCGCAGAATTGACAAGACCTCCAAAGTACTACCCACGACTATCAAACGCATCAGCATATCGAACAGCGATGAGAATGAAGATGAAGATGACTGGGTTAAGAAGGATAGCAACTTTGTTTCAGCCTCATTGTGATTCCGAGACTACAAGCTTGCGCATTATGTACTTGTTGGAAATTGTTGTCCCTTCGCTTTCAAGTGCCTGGAGCCTTATTAGAGATCAAGTTGCAGGTGTACAGTAACTGATGTACCTTTATATCATCCCCCATCCCTTCAGGATTATTTTGGAACATGAATTTTGGAATGCGGTTTTACCTAATTTACCATCCCGCGTTCTACAGTCATACGCAGTCCTAGAGATATATGTAGGTATCTGTGCCGTGAACTCAGTGTTAGCACGTCGTGACATTCACATCGGTCACAAGTATTTATTTGCCTGCTAGCGCTACTGCTCCAATAATGGCATCGAGCTTATTAACATGGGGCGTTCTTAGCACGTCGACCGTAGGCGCTTCGAGCATATCCTGTTTCTGTTGGAGTCTGTACAGGATCAGCTGTACGACATATGACATGTAAGCTATATAAATAAATGAGAACAAAGTAGATCTCTCCTCAATCGATGTGGGTAAACGACTGAGGGATAAAAATCTTCTACCGACACTCTTATATGGATGGGGACTGTGGACTGAAGATATGGAAAGGATAAATACTTAGCCACATCCCACTTTCGACAGTTTCTGCATGTTGACCGCTTCTGTTTCTGTCCAAAAGGATAAGTGGTTTAAAGGCACCATATCAGTAAGAAAGATATATCGATTATGTAGGCAGGGGGGAGAATAAGCTCGTTGAGTGTATGTGCTGCCAAGTTGGTTATTTGGGGATAGGTGATATAAATGACAAGTTGAGTGATTATGGAAATGGTAACAGGGACATGCAAGGGGACTAATGCGACTTGAATATTTAATACTTTCATGGTCCGTGAGTTCCTACCCTGTGCGCCCCTATTGACCCAAGTCTCAGGGTGTAGTCTATTCCATACGGAAATGCAATGGATACTGAGTATTAGCAAAGATGCTCACATGAATGTTTGACACGGATGCGGGTAGGGGTCGGCTGAGATGAGGTAAATCTCGGACTACATCAAGTAAATGTCGTTACGTAATTGCGCTGATGAGGGGCGAAGCGGTATCGATTGAGAGCGAGGAATATTCACGTGAGCCAAGAGGATCTGAAGAAAGCTTTGTGAGCTACATCGCCTAGCCATCCATTAGCATTATCCGGAGGTAAGGCTAGGCATGATCACAATGCTGTCCGGGACCCGATTTGGAAGGAACAATATAGGAAGCGATTGATTCGATGTGTGCTGGAATTTTGGCTGACAAAGGGCTTGCAGTAGCAAACACGCCTTGGCCCAGTCTCGTCCAGTCGATGATTGCACTTCAGAGATCTTATTCATCGCAAATTTGAAAGCCAGGGGAGACGGGGTGCGATATGGTAACTTGAAGGTCTGAGGCAAGTTAACTTCCCACGCTGCCCAGGGCACACAGCACAGCACCACGCACCATCAGCCTTTGGTGATATCGTTTCCGGCGCCACGCGCTTTTGAGGTTGTACCCCATCGTGACAATCCTTCAAGCGGTCGCCGGACGACCATGATGTTCGCTGCTCTCGCTGTCTTTCTGGCGCTGGTTTCACGCTGGGGTCTGTCTTCGTTTGCGGGTGCTTTGGCTATTCGCTAATCCAAAACCATAGTTACTGCCCAGTCAGACTGTTTCATTCCCTCACTCGCAGCGAGACAGGCAGGCCCGTCTACGGTTGATGTGAGTGCCACTCTGACGCAGGTCACTCATGAAACGTCCTAAATGTGGCTATCTAGTGTGATAATGCATGCATATATTACAAACAGCTGAACAATAATTGCACAGCCCCACACTGTGAATGTTCGGTCAAATTCATCCAGTCCCAAGGAGAATGTCTACTTTGTAACTCTAGCACTCCCCAGGGTGCCGCCAACATTCAAATCCTTCTAGACAGTATGTGTCACCGTATATGCGTTATTAGAATGCTGATCTTTTCTGCAGCCGAAACGAGTCAGTGTCAGAGCCAGGGGATCGACATTCAAGTCCAGCTTGATCTCTCACCCTCGGCTGTCGCGATCGTTCAAAAGTTTAACCGTGATAGCGCAAGTGTGTAGTGCACTTCACTTCCCTCGCCGTAGCAACATTCATGATTAATGTTTGCAGCCCTCAGAAGAAGTCAAACTGCGTTCTTGGCGCTGCAGATTGCAGGTGGACACATTGGATTGGTCATAGTTCTTGCCTTTGCTGTTTTCTCTCGTGAACATCGTCGTGGCCCCGCTTTCTTGAACTTTTGTATCACTTGGATTTTTTCCAGCATCGTGTTCTCCATCCTGTCGGTTTTCACGCTTTTAGCTGGTTGATTTAAGATTTATTCAAATGCTTACTGGGACTTTTCTCAGGCTTTATCGTGGTGCCGATGGCCACACTGTGACCAACACACTTGGAAGCGTATCTCCGAATATATGTTTGATGCAGGCAGCGCTTACTAAAGGTGCACAAGTCATGACGGCGTGCTCTACTTTGGTTCTCGTAATCAAAGTATATCATTTTAGTGCCTTCTGATTACATTCTTCTCTGGTTGACTAATTTTTCGTTGTTTATAGCTTTGGCTCGGCCTTCATCCCGGGAAACCTGCATACGGACCCAAGCAATCTCGGTGGATTACATACGTGGTAAGTTGTGAATTTGCGTGCCGTGTACTCCTCCACTCATGCTTGCATAGTTTATTATTATTCCATACATATTCTTCATCTCTTTTGCTCTCCCTTCTGCTTTGGCGAGTAGAGGATATAACTTAGATAAAAATATTTTGCTCATGGACAGCGCAGAATGGCACTGGACAGGTTATCGTTCAGAATATACCGTTTCACAAAGCAACGTCGACAAATTTTTATTGCGCCGTGATCCGTCTTCATCCCAAGTGAATACCGCAGCGTCCCAGTATATCGACCTGATTCCACGCTCATCTCACTTCACAGCCTCGAAGTAATTGATAGCGTAACGCTTGGGCTCCTGGTGATCACACTGGTATTTGACGGTACGCAGTTACAGACTATCAAACCTTTATAGTTGTTTATTTTTATCTTCAAACATTGCCCACGAAGCCTTCATCCTGAAGTTTCTCTACATGCATTGGCGGGCCTTCCGGCATCTCGAGATGGATAGCACAGTTTCACTCTCCTGTTTGTTGCGTGTTATGGCATTCAGTCTTTATCGCGTCGCAGTGGCAGTGTATGTTTCCATCAGAGATTGATCATCTAACTTATGATGGTGCTTACCTTGGTTTAGTACATATGTTCAGGCTCTCCTCGCAATGACCCCAGGAGCTGTGGGCAAATCCCCTGCAGCTACCTTCAGTGTCCCGATGTGGACTGACTTGCTACAAGCTGCAAGTATGTCCTTTCCTGTCTCCATGTTGTTTATACCATGACGGACCTGTTTTTTTTAGTCCCCTTGGTTGCATTTCTTATTTATGGAAGTAACCCGGTAAGTAGAGTAGTTGCGCCCAACCTCACTTATTGATCTGAACCAACTTGCATTCCAGGACGCGATCAAGCACCTCATATCTGCCTGTAGGTCCCGAGTTGGAGGGGCCTCGAATGCCCGACTCTCCAACAGTGAGCATAGTGAGCATACCACACCAACGGACAGCGCCGAGAAGGCAGAGGCGTGAGGCAGATTGTAAATTCGTTTCTGTCCCCGTTTGATGCTTGGCGGCTAGAGGGCCGTGTAAGACAATATATCGGTTTAAAGTCATTTCCATTCGCCATCCTCTGAGTAGAGTTAAAAGTCGAAGTGAATATTTGAAGGTTTACCTTGGTTGTTGTTGAACAACGATGATTTGCGGCTACATATGCGGTCTGAGTTTTAATTGTCTCAAAGAGATCTTGACTTACTATGTCTGTTATCATAATATCCCTCACAACTCCGGTCAGCTGGATACCCCAAATCTGGATCAAATGAACTATAATGCGGTATCCAGGTATCCCATATGGACGTTAAGAAAAGCGAGTAAAGGATGAAGCGACACAGAGATGGATGGTAAGATGTTCAAACTACACGTGCACCTAAATAAAGACAAGCGATACGTTGGGAAGCACAGATCCCCCTGCACGAACTACTACACGCCCATCAACTCACAATCAAGTTGATCCAACCGACTCGTCACAAACCATCATGGAAACCTAGCTTTCGCACTACAATCTCGGTGGAAGAAAAAGAAGAATCACAAGACGACCAAAGCAACAAAGCAACAGTGAAACTGTATGCTGACAGCTCAAGCTTAGAGGTGGTGCAATCGTGTTATTCATAAATGGCTCCCAACTCTCTTCGCTTGAATTCCATCTGGGAGCACCTGGGCATCAGATGGTATATGAGGGTGAAATAATCATACTAGTATTAGTTGCCTCTTTACTACAGTCACACAACTTCTTGGAAGATGGTTCAATTACGATTTAAAATCAGGCCACCATCAAAGCACCGACCAACTTCAAAAATGCACCAGGACAGTCTTTACTTGATCACTTTCTTCAACAGATGCATGATCTAGCTACTCAAATCGGGGAGCCCCCTTCGAAGTATACTGTGTTCCTAGCCATAAGGGTATAGTTGGAAATGAGATGGAAACTTGCCAAAGAGGCAGCCAAAGGGCAAACAAGTAACCCTAACCTCCTCTCCCTCCTTCGTTCCTAAATCCTGCACAGCAACTCTGCCTACAAGATGACACACATGAAATCACTCAAAGAACAAGCATGTGGTCATCCCCAAAGTTTATTAAATGGATTTAACATCATCTACTCGAAAGCACCGGTGCATCTTCCGATGTCCACAAACTTGCCTCAGACCTCCCTCTTCATCTGTCCAGAATACCTGTCCAGCTGTGTACTAGTTACATGCAATTACAACGACACCTCTACAACATGGGAGCCGTGACCACCCTTTGCCCCGCATGCCACCAAATAGAAGAGACTGTTCTACACTTTCTTCCACCTTACCTAGCATACACACAGCACAGATAGCCCCTTCCCAACCCCTTTCACCGTGATGTTCCCCAAATCCCAAAGCTACTTTCTGAACCCACGTGCATTCCCTACACGCTGGATTACATCAATCCCTATAAAAGATTTCATCCCAAGCCTTCCCCTTCTCCACAGCCACACACCACTGATTATACCACCCTATCCCACTCCAGGCAACGCCCTCCTGCAACACAAATAACCAGTACTATTCTCCTTTACCTTCCTGAACGCCCACGCTCCTGCCTCACCCTAGACATATGAATGATACCCCGATTTTAGACCTCCTCCCGCCAAACATGGCCTTTCTCACTTTGTAAATGGTCATTTTTCACTTCTCAATGGTCTCTTTCATAGACAGACTATGACTTAACAATGGACACTCTTGACCATGATTAGGGACACGCCCATACTCCTTTTATTATAACTAACTTATTATGTCTTCCAGCACTGATTTTCCAAAAGAGGTCAGTCCGCTTTGTAACCAGCTGCCTTCGGGCGAATGGTTTTGATTGTCTTTTTCATGGTCTCTCATTAGTTACATGCATTGTAATATTCTAGACGAGGTGATGTCTCAGTAGATAATAATGTTTTTATTTTTTTTTAATAAAGAGAACAACGACAACAAGAGACGATCCGAGATAGTGAGCGACACAAGTTGTCAAAGGACACAGAAGGGATACCAGCGTAAGCGTGGCCCCTGGTCAAGTAACCTGATTTACGAAAGGAACCTCACATGAGAAGGCAGCTTCTTGGGAATGTGCAAATCAAGATCTAGCTAGAAAGTATTATGGACGCTGTTGGGAATTATGGACTATGCCATGCCGCACTCAATGTGGCATACAGCAAGTGACTTACGTAACATGCAGGCACATTCAGAGGCGCCATAACACGTGTTGAATACAGGCTCTCACCTAACGCAATGGATCCATGGCAGGCGCATTTCCAGAAAGGTGTTAATTTGTTTAACACCGGGAACTATGAAAAGGCACTTCAAGAGTTTGACAAAGTAACTACCCCATTGCCTTCCATCTGAGGTCTAGCTCACAATGAGTGTCCGCAGGCAATAGACGAAGGTGGAGAGTGTTATTATATTTACGATTCACGTGCAGCTGTCCTCGAGAAGCTTGGTAACATCAATCAAGCACTGAAAGATTCCCGCAAAGTGATCGATCTTGCACCGGAAATGTGTCATGTGGGTCACCTTCAGTGAACACTAGCACTACGAATCACTGAGCATCAGCAGGGATATATTCGGTCTGCGCGTCTTTTCCTGCAGTTGGAAAAGTACTCTGTAGCCTTGGATGTAATCTGTCTTGGACAGACACGCGTTTCTATGCAATACCCAGCTCGTCGAGTGCAATTAGAAGAACTTCGACTTGAAATTTTACAAAGAAGAGACGACGAAAATTTAAAAAAGTCACCAAAGATCCCTCAATTCTCCAAGTTGCCCGTGGAGTTGATATCTAAAGTGTTTCTGCTCGGCATGGAGGTGGACTCTGCATTCCCGGCCTTGGTGTGTCTTGTTTGCTCCTATTGGCGGACCCTTGCGCTTTCGATGTCGCTCCTCTGGCGGTGTGTCACGTTATCAGATATATCTCCTGTTAAAAAAATGGCACTGTGGCTGCGACGCTCTCAAAATCGGATCACTAGTCTACGAATCCGCCACGCCATATCTAGCCTGCAACTTCATGATGCCTTGGAAGTCTGCTTACCCACTTTTTTCACCTCACTCAAATCTGTCCACTGCGAGGTCGATATCACTCATTTAACCAGTCTGTTAATGAGCATTCCAGATATTCATAAACTCGACCTCGAAGAACTCCATCTTTCTTGCCGCGTAAATACCATCCCTCCACTGGGTCCTCTCGTGCCTCTAGACCGTACGAGCGCTATTCACACACTGATACTGGACTATGTCGCGGTTAATTGGTTAATTGTTGCCCCTCAACTGTCTCATTTACGAATTTTAGTCATCAGGACCCTGCGCCGAGGGGCTCCAAGCGCGGAACACTTGTATCAGATCCTATCTGGGAATCCACGTTTGGAGAAATTGATTTGGGAGACCGGAGAACCGAGACTATTAGTTAACTTCGAAGGGAGGGAGCGGATTATCCTTTCAGATCTTTCACATCTCGAACTTCTAGGCCCCATAGACGCTGGAATGGTGGTCGCACAATTATACTTGCCACTCCTGGCGTCCTTCGCCATCTCACACTGCCTCTCTCCCGCAAATCAAGTGATGGATGCATTAGATCCCCCTTCCATAGCACTTACTGAGCTCAGCATACACAAGTGTCATTTTTCTGCCGACCCTCTGGCATCCTTCCTGAGGACGATGTCAAGACTGATTAGATTGGAGATCACTGACTCGGTGAGTATGATGGATCCCGTGGTGGACGCCATGGCCTGGAGTCAGACAGCCGACGGAGAGACTACACTGGTCTGCCCTTTTCTGAAGCACGTGGGATTTTCATATTGTACAAATCTTAACGGAGGACCCATCATGCGGTTAGTGAAATCCCGATGGCTACAGCCAGCCGATGCTCAGGTCCCGTTTTCCTCGGAAACTTTGACTCCCTCGAGGATCGAGTCCATTCGCATTGATGGGTGTCCCAGAATCGATCCCTCTGTACATGAGTGGCTCAGAAGTCGGGTTAAAAGAGTAAGCTGTAATTACATGTCGAGGGAAGAGGCACGGGACTACGACTATTAACATGAGGGTATATATTACAATTTCTTGAACCCGATATGTTGTTCACTGCTAGCAACCCAATGATCCTAGCATATGGAAACTCACTGTTCGAATTAGAACCATTATGCGATTATGCCAAGTATTTACGATGTTAAATAAACTGCAGCTCAACATTTTGAAGCTGGAATGAGGATTCACCAGCTGGCTCCAAGATGAGAGGGTCCCATCATCGATGCCTCGTGTTGTTAATCCACCTTTCATCTCTTGAGCACTTTTAGTTTTCTCATGCTAGTTGTCATATTTTACAGTTCTCTTGATTGACCAACAACTCAGTTGAACTGCAGTCAACGACATTCCTTTCTTCCACCATCTTGCTAACCTTTCTGTTTGGTCCAGGGTGCTGGGGGACAGTTATTTTTCTAGATTTACCGGATAGCAGGTTGCTTATTCTATCGTTCTTGATGATACATTCGCTAAATGGCCGGGCACAACGAGGAAATGAAAGGTGTCGCTATTGAGGCTACGCGTAGGAATAAAGATGGTGATGAATAGACAACCGAGACTAAAGGATTAGGAGCGGCCTACCGCTGTGAAACCCCAATAGACGATAAGCAGCTAATTGAATATGTCAAATTGACTTTGATTTTATAAACATCACTTCCCATTGAATCCAACTGGAAACTTTTCACTGCCCTTGGTATAGGTTTGCTCACTAAGAATAAATTATTCTTGTCGATTGAGAAACAAAATTAAAAAAGATATCCTTCCTGGGTCCTTCAAATTCAATTGTTCAAGATCATGCGGATCTTGTGGATATTCTCAGCCCCAGGAAAGGCCTGCCTCGTCATGGCTTGCAGCCTAACCGATGGCCTCAGGAGTGCTGAGGGTCGAATAATCACAGTTCTCACTTAATGCCGTTGCGAAGAGATCATCTTCTCCATAGCCGAGGGCGTTGTCGATGGGTTTGCGGATACCAGTGTAAGTGAAGTAATAGAGATGTGAATCAAAAGAGACCTGCCCCATTCTTACCAAAAATGGTGGGGAAGAGGTCAATGCGTGAGTTGGGGAATTATCTCTAATTCAAAAGAAAGCGTGCTCCTTCTTACTAAATGTTCTTTGGACTTTCAGTTGATCGTTACGCGACGAGGTCGCAGAAGCTCATCTATTCGAAAGATCTTCTGGGACCAATGTCAAGGTTGTCCCTCCCTCGTGTTCTACTAACAGTCCAAACTCCTTGGAGTTTTCTCCTGAATTCAATTCTGTTGTCTAATGGAATGGGTCAAGAAGGATACACATGTCAGGATCATGAGGTTCGTGATCACGATTTATCTACATATTTGATACAGGCCATTGAGGTTTGACATTCCTAATTGTTGCCCTATACGACTCTTGGGTCGTCTAATTGATTGAGCATGATAGAGCAACAGTGGAACATTGCTTTATTGTGACTCGGTCAGTGCACGACGACATTCAGCTTGCCATACTTACAATGATCGGCAATCTGCTGAACTTCTTGAGAAGTGGACCATATTGAGAAGTCCTACAAGGGAGAAACTGATTCAGCCACCAGGATTTTGGTACACCTAAAACAAAGCTCACCAATGCTGTCTCAACATGAATTAGCTAGTATATATTTTAACCAGGCATACAGAATACTTACTCCATGTCCCTATTCACCATCCAAGCCACTAACCGCATGGAGAGAATGTGATGATTTGTATCTCGTTGAGCCTCTACTAAATAAAGCTACACTTGCACTTCTTGCAGGTTTGCCCAAGGTATGGCTCATGCATTTACTTCTTACAATTCTGGAAGCAGAGTTGATATCAAGTCCACAATGTCATTTCCCCGGCTAAAACAGATGAGATGGTTGTCCTTCGCACCTGCTGTGGGTTTTGGATCTGTAGAAATTTTTTTCGCAAAACACGCAGGGGAAGCACGTGGGATGAGGGAGTGCCCTGGCGGTACCAGCATCGAACGGAGAGTCGAGAGCATGCAAAAATTTGGTTTGACCGAGTTACCCTAACAGGGAGTCTGGTTATTTGATTTTCGACGCTATTTGGTAGATTGATTCATTGTTTTTCAAGGTCCTTAATTTTGTAGTTTGCTGTCTATATCGCAACTCGCTGTCAGTCTTTTTCTTCGTTCCCCCGAGAATCAAGATATATTAAAGTACCATGAATCAATAAGGGCATTTCTGTATCTCGTCCACTTCATACGGCGGTTAATTAAAGTTTGTTGTGACTAAACAGAAAGTGGTCATTTAATAAGCGCCATAGTTGTGCCACGTCAGTGGTCCACCAGCTCAAACAAGCGAAAATAGTTGTACCCTGCCTTCACGATACGTGTAATGGACACACCACCTCACATTCCCCCAGGCTGGGTTGCTCAGTGGTGTGTTGATATTTGAGTATATGTTTTGCTGTCGCTGAGCCAGAAGTTCAACATTCCTAGGGATTCAACTCACCAGCGGCATCTCTTCATCGGTGCGTGCATATGAATCCTGGGGTTTCAGTGGAAGTTAAGCGTACAACTCACATAGAATCTGCTACCGGACGCTCGCAATGGGAGCATCCTGCTCAGTTTCCCCCAACTCCTGCGGCGCCCATCGATGCTCATCCTCCGGTTGCACCTGTTACAACCGGGCACTCAAAACGTCGTCAGTATGCATCAGGGCAGACTCAAGCTTACTACGGCACCTCAGAACCGACCGCATATGTTGACCCCTCATACGGTGCCGGGCAAGCCTCCCTGCCACAAGGAAGTCAGCTTTTCACTCCAGGTCTTGCTGCCGAAGGCGGCTTTCAGGCGCAACAACAGACATATTTTGCTCCCCCGGAGGGTGGCTATCAGAATGGTCAATATCCACAACAACAACCGCCTGTATTAGCACCTGGTGGCCAACAACAAATAGGTCAAATGACTAACCAATTCGCGCAGATGGGCTTGCAACCCGGCGCTGTTGGCGGCCAAAAACCTGTTAGCACCATTTCAGTGTCTCTAACACACTGGCTTATATCTTGCCATAGTTGTCGCTCCATACCCTTAATTTACTCACCACCCAGCCCGACCCTCGTGAATTACACAGACCTCCGCCTGAGATCCGCATGCCTCCCAATGTGATGTTATCTTTTTTTTTTGATGTTTTCCTTGTTTTCTCTAATATATTGATACTTTAGGCAACCATTTCTCCTTCTCCATATGCCAACGCTCATCCTTCTTACAAACGGTCTACTTTAAACGCTATTCCAACCTCTTCATCTTTGCTTAACAAGTCTAAAATCCCTTTGGGCCTCATCATTACTCCCCACCGTACCCTTAAAGACGGAGATGATCCTGTACCGGTGGTTACGGACACTGTAATTGCTCGTTGTCGACGGTGTCGAACCTATATCAACCCTTATGTACAATTCATCGACGGTGGAAACAGGTCCGTCTGTGCAATTATCTTTCTATCAAATCAAGATCTTAAACTATGTTAGGTGGAAATGCTGCATGTGTTCAATGTCGAATGAGGTCCCGCAGCTCTTTGATTGGGACCAGGTCCGGAATGCTCCTGGTGACAGGTGGTCTCGCGCTGAACTAAACCATTCCGTCGTCGAGTTCGTTGCACCCACAGAATACATGGTTAGACCTCCTCAACCGCCGGTATATACATTCCTCATCGACGTTAGCCACGCTGCCGTCCAGTCTGGCATGGTAGCCACTGCCACCCGTACAATCCTAGAATCTCTCGATCGCATCCCTAACGAAGACAATCGTACAAAGATCGCGATTATAGCGTTTGATGTCGCATTATACTTCTTTTCTTTGGCTCCCGGCTCGACTGAGTCTACTATGCTGGTCGTGTCGGACTTGGATGATGTTTTCCTGCCTAAGCCCACGGACCTACTTGTTAACTTGACGGAATCACGCGGGGCTATAGAAGCACTCCTCACTAGGGTTAGCGATATGTTCCAAGAATCGCACACTGTTGGTAGTGCGTTGGGTCCAGCCCTTCAAGCTGGATTTAAATTGATCGTGAGTGCTAATTTGTTATAATCAAATTTACTACACTATGGTGCATGATATGACAGCAAGCTATTGGAGGAAAACTCATCGTCCTCTCCGCGAGTCTCCCTACTTTGGGAGCTGGTGCCCTGAAGAACCGCGAAGACCCTAAGATCTTAGGGACCTCCAAGGTCCATACTTGTTTTTTTTTGTTGCTGCATGATCTTACGGTCGGTTATTGCAGGAATCCTCACTTCTTCAGCCTGCCTCGTCATTCTATAAAACTTTTGCCATTGACTGTTCTCGTGCTCAAGTTTCGGTTGACATGTTCTTGTTCAGTTCAGCATACACGGATATTGCTTCTCTGAGTACATTGAGTTCAATGAATACAGTTGTGCATGTTGACATTTTCAAACAGGCTGTCTCCCCCATTATACATCAGGGCAAACGTACTTTTATCCGGCGTTTAATGCGTCGCGGTCCGAGGATGCGCTTAAATTTGCTCATGAGTTTGGCACTGTACTTTCTAGCGCGATCTGTTTCGAGGCAGTCATGCGTGTCCGTGCGTCCAAAGGTGAGTTTGTAATATATATATTCTCTGGCCATCTGACACTTGCTGTAGGGCTGCGTATGTCCGAGTTCCATGGCAACTTCTTTGTGCGCTCGACGGATCTTCTCGCCATGCCCTCCGTTCCCGTTGATCAATCATACGCGATTGAAGTCCAAATAGAAGAGACGATTACCGCACCCTTTGTGGTGTTCCAGACTGCGGTTCTTCACACCTCTTGCTTTGGTGAACGTCGTATCCGTGTTGTTAATCTCGCACTTCCGACGACATCTAATCTTTCCGAATTATATTCCTCGGTTGATGAGATTGCCCTCGCAACACTCTTTGCTAACAAGGCTGTTGAGCGCACCATCTCTCACAAACTTGAGGATGCGCGAGACGCGATCACGAACAAGTTGGTCGATATCCTCACCACGTACAAGAGCAGCATGACCGCAGCAGGTAGCGGTGCGAGCGCTCAATTAGCGATCTCTGACAACATGAAACTATTCCCGCTCTTATGTCTTGGTTTGCTTAAGCATGTCAGTTGTTTAAAGCGAACCCTGCGGCTTCAGACTCACGGAATTTTCGTGTAGGTGGGCCTTCGGCAAAGCGCTCAGATACCATCCGACCTAAGGGCGTATGCTCAAGCCCTTTTGACAACACTACCATCGCAGCAGCTTATCCCGTATATTCACCCCAATTTCTACTCTCTTCATAATATGCCCCCAGAAGTAAACATTCATCTATATGACATGCATACACCATCACTTATGAACTGGATCTGCAGGCTGGTACCGTCGGCGACAACGGCATTATTTTACCTTCACCATTGCCATTAACCTCGGAACGATTAGAACGCCATGGTCTTTTCTTAATTGAAGACGGACAGACCATGTTCTTATGGGTCGGTCGGGACGCCGTGCCACAGCTCGTACAGGATGTCTTCAATCTTCCATCTTACGAGCAATTACGTGGCGGAAAGGTATGCGTTAACGAAAGTGGCTTAGCGAATTTGACTGATTGTTATATGCAGACAACGCTACCTGTGCTCGAGAACTCATTTTCTCAGCGTGTTAATGCTATCATCGCAAAGACCCGTGAGATGCGTAGAGGACCGTATTGGCCGCACCTCTATGTCGTGAAGGAAGATGGCGAGGCACCTTTACGTCTTTGGGCGTTGAGTTCTCTAATTATGGATCGTTCGGAGCAAATGCCGAGCTACCAACAGTATCTCGGTCAGGTGAAAGACAAAGTGTGTTTACCACCCTTTAATTGAAACCTCGAATGATATCACTGATTAAATTCTGCAGGTGAACGGAAGTAGCTATTAGAACAAAATTATCAGCGTTCATTTGGGATACTGTCCCTGGTCATAGCCTTCATTTATCAATTGCTTCGTGTATATTTGAGCTCCTTTAATATCCTGACTCAAAGGCATGCAAGTTCATATGAGATATTCCCTTTTCGTTTAACCGTTATTGATATAAATTGGTCGTGTATACTGAAAATTAAAGCACTGATCGGTCTAACCTGCTTTATGCTCAGGCATCCAAGAAAAATGAAATAGCCATATTGTAATAGTGCACGGAAACATTCATACAAAATGTAGTAAGTCTTATCTGGATACGCTTATTCATCCGCGTTCTTCCGTTTTCGTGTCGATCGTCCTGTCCCATCAGCAGTAGGAGCTCTTCCAGACCGCTTGGATGCTGGTTTCTTTTCAGGTTGTGGTGGCGATGATGGCTGCTGCTCGGGCGAAAGTCCAGCTGACGACGATGATATTCGCGAGGACCGTCGCAGTGACCTTTTCGGGGCGTCGTCTTCATCCCCAGACTCCATTGCACTGCTGGCTCGACCGGAGCGCGTGGTGCGACGGCCTGCCGTCGTCGTCGCCGCCTTGGAGGGAACGGACGGAAGAGAGGGAACATTATCCTGCTCCTCACCAGCCTCGTCATCCGCGTCGTCATCATGGAATAGCGCGCCGGGAATCTTCTGCGGGTCAGATTTGGTCCCGGTGCGCCGAGTGCGGGCGCGGGTGGATCGTGTAGGTGGGGGCGAGGATGACGGCGGCCGCTGCACCTGTGTTGCTGGGTGCGGTGCGCCAGGTTGGGGAGGGGCTGGAGTGCCTTCATTGATTTCAAAGGAGGCAAATCCACCAGGAAGAATTTTGGTGCTAGACGAAGAAGGCTTGGGTCGCGTGTGGCCTGGATCATTGGGGATTGTGTCTTGGCGTTGTCCGAAGAATGTTGTACCGTTCGCGTGTGTGCCATTCATGGAATTGGTGCCGAATTCTGTGTCTGGATCGAGATTCGCATTCACGATATCAGTCTGCGCGGGTGGACGATACGATGCCCGCCGTCGACCGCGCAAGACAAAGCTATCGGGGTCGTCAGAATCAACCATCATCACATCCTCCGCGTGGATCTGCTCTTCCTCGTCTTTTAACGTTATGTCCTGTCCAGGCTGCTTCTCGCCTGCATCCTTCCCTTCACCGCTCGTATGACGCGTCCTGGGCGTCGAAAAAATATTGCCTTTCACCTGCCTCCCAAATAGCGAGATACCTGCTCGCTGAGGCTCCGGGATAAAGAACACATTATGGACGTCACGTCCCGTTCCTGATCGAGGGGCACAGGCCTGTCCAATACCATTGAGGATGGGGTGCGGTTGACGCGTCGGTGTATTCCCAAAAATCGGCCGTTGGGGTGGGCGAAAGACTGGAGACATCGCAGACGTCCCTGCCGCCATGGATGCATCTAAGCCAGGAGTAGGAATCGTGGGTAAGCTAGATGGATTTGGTCCCACATTGGTAGGAGTGCCGAAAATGTTGGTAGGGAGATGCGCACTTATCTTGCGCTTGTGCGCAGAGTTAACAGGAGACGAAAACAGCCCAAAAGGCATGTTGGGTGGGGCTGATTTCGCAGAAAGCTTAGGTGCAGGAGATCCCTCTAGCCTACCTGAACGCGCACGTTCGTTTGCCTTTGCACCTCCAGACGCTCCCAAATTCTCCCATGACATATTGATATCACTGCCCATGCTTTCCCAGGAAGCACCCAGTGCAGCAAGGTCGCCCTCGACCTGTTCGTCGCTAAATTCAAGCTCCAGCTGGCGGCGTTGCACTTCTGGAACAACTGCGAGGACATCACGCATCATCTGCTGGCGATCTGCAGCGGCCTTATGTAACCATGCTGTGTTGCCTGCACGGGATTTTGTGTTGAGCGTATCGAAAGCGCGTGAGAGCTTGATAGCGTCGCTGTATTTGCCAGAATGAAGTAGGCGGACAGTAATGAGGTCTTGGAGTATTGAATGGGCGGCGGGAGTAAGCTCTTCTGGTGGCGAAAGAGCATAGGAGTGGAGAAGCGAGAACTCAAATGTCGTGAGAGGTAGTGATAAAAGATGATGGAGGACAGAAGGCTTGGGTGCTGTGTTCTGAGTTAGAAACTAAAACGTACAAGATGGCGTGAACATGACTTACGAATGAAACAGCCATCCAAGATGGTTCTGAAAAGTTGATTGCGGAGTGGCGATGTTTCAGAAAACGTCCTTTGAAACGTCCAAGCATCCGCCAGGCTATATTCCAACAGCGCGCGGAGGTATATTGCGAGGTCCTCATATGTTTCAAGTACAGGCTGCGCCGTTCGGAGATATGTGCGGACCAGTCTAGAGGACGTGGGTTGTGGTGCGAGGGAAAGGATGTGCAAGATTTTTGAGGAGAGATCTTGGACTATTCGTGCATCTGATAGAAGGGAGACCGCCTGTGTCAGATCATCGGGGGTGCCCGAATCCAGAAGGAAACAGGCATGAGCAAGATGTACAAAATGCGCAGGTAGCGCCCAACGTTTGGCGTGTTCAGTCGCTACGTCTGAAGAGACATAGGACAGCAGATAAAACAGAAGACACGACTTCTTAAGAGAATCCCAGGGACACTTGGCTATGGCAGTGAGAAGGTCGAGGAGGGTCTCATGCGAGTCGGGGGGAAAGAGGGAGTGGGGAGAAGCGATGGACGCCTGCTCGAGGAGGAGATCGAACACAAGCTCGTCAGACATGAAAGAACGACGGGCGAATAAGGCATTGCGCGCATCGTGGGTGAACGGAAAAGGATTGAACTGCGAGGCGAGCGTAAGGTGGAACTGTTCTTCCGGGGCCGGCGTCACTTGAATTTCAACCTCTACTTCGTCCTACAGGGTAACAAGCGAAGTTGTAGGTGAGAAGTTGATGAGAGGTTGCAAGAAAGACCGTGGAGTGACTTACAACGTCCATTAGACAAAGAACACGCGACAGGAACGGAGGTAGGTCGTTGAGTGCCACGCTGAAAAGCGCGTCGAATTGCGCGACGTGGTTGGGAAAGAGTTATCTGGTACAAAGTCCTGACCATTTAGGTTTGTGGTCACGGACGATGGAGAATGGCACTGACCTCCTTTGTGGAACTCAAAGACACTTTAAACTCAGCGGGATAAACCGAAAGGGATGAAGTAAGCGACAGCTTACACCTTATGCTGGTCATTAACCTCGTCCCACCGAGTATATAGAAATCGACTCGTGGCTTAATAAAAAAATAATAAAGAGTGTTGTATTTACAATGATTATTCAAGGATATCATCCCAGCTGACGTTAAAGAATGTGCGTATGTAAATACGACTAGAACATTGTTTACAGATATCGCGATATGATGGCGCTGTCCGTGCCATAGAGCGGCAAAGTTTTCAATGGCGGCAACTTAAGTGATTGTGACAGGGAAGCAAACCATGCTATACATTGAACCTTGAAGAGAACCTTGATCCAGGGGCGCGCCCTATTCTTATGATACATATCCTACATATACCCGTTGCTCCGTTCTATCACCTCCCTTCTTCCCTTTCAACTTGTTCTCGCTGATAATCTTTTCCTTTGCCAACCCTCGCTCTTTCCGTCTGCCAAAGAATATCGTGACTGTCCACGGCCACGCTTCTGATCTTCGACTTCTGCATACTCCGCGCAGTAGACACTTGTCAGCAGTCACTCAATGCCTCAAGACAAGACTGTTGAAGAAGTGGACATCGCTCTCTCTGAGACGGACTACAAGTCCTCTCCGACTACGCCCAGTACACCGCTTCCCGCTCCTGCCACCTTATCCTCTTCTCGCCGGACACTCTCTGCAGCAGTCATCATCCCAATATGGATCGTGCTCTCCTCGTCCGTAATCACATACAACAACTGGGTGTACAACACCGCTGGCTTCAAGTTCCCTGTCTTTCTCGTCACATGGCATCTATTGTTCGCAACGATTGGCACGCGAGTCCTGCAACGCACAACCCACCTGTTGGATGGCGTTCAAGATGTAAACATGACCAAGGAGCTATTCTTCAAATCGATCCTACCCATTGGGGTGCTGTTCAGTTGTAGCTTGGTGCTCAGTAACACTGCATACCTCTACCTGACCGTTTCGTTCATTCAAATGCTCAAGGTGTTCCAATTGCATGGTTGCTATAGTTCATGAGCTGACTCCCTGTGCTTAGGCATTTACACCGGTCGCCATCCTCCTGATATCTTTTGTCGGACGAATCCAGGAACCATCAAAGCGGCTAGCTGTCATCGTCTTCATGATCTCCGGAGGTGTCTGCCTGGCGTCGTATGGCGAGCTGCGTTTTGATATGTTTGGTTTCATCGTTCAGGCACTGGCTGTTGCAGTAAGCATTTCTCCGTATTTTTCGTTACCCTGCTTATGTTGGGCATGCAAAGTTCGAGGCATCGCGTTTGGTCATGATACAACTCTTGCTTCAAGGACTCAAGATGGACCCTCTCGTTTCATTACACTATTATGCACCAGTGCGTGTCCCTTTCCACTTTTGCCTCTATTAGCCTCTGACGAGCTGTACGTAGGTGTGCGCCGCGATAAACTTCCTGCTCCTCCCTGTAACAGAGGGCTTTGAGCCATTTTTTCAGCTGGCCTCGATTGGACCTTTGCTTCTCATCTCCAACGCATGCGTTGCGTTCCTCTTGAACGTAGCTGCCGTCTTTCTTGTCGGTGTAGGAGGTGGACTCGTTCTAACATTAGCTGGGGTTTTCAAGGTGCGGCGTCGACCGTCTTGTTAGAGAGCTTTTCGACTACTGAATACATCGCAGGACATTCTGTTAATCACAGGCTCTGTCCTACTGTTTGGCTCGACCGTCACACCAATACAAGTCTTGGGCTACTCCGTTGCATTAGTAGGTCTTGTACTATTCAAAACCTCAGGAGGAAAGTAGGCACCTTTAGACGAGTACGACAATAGACTATTATACTCTTGTACACAGGTTAACAACGCAAATTCCTTTGCGGCTGTACGTGTAGTGTGGCGCTGCTACTAATAGCTCTTCTTGACTTACTAGACATAGAGAAAAAAATTTAGATGCAAAAACATGGTACAAAATATCGTGAAGACTTTCCACTATTTCCAAGACTTTTTGAAACGTCGTCAAGAAACCTAGAAATCACTATATCTTTATTATGTCAAAAATACAGCAAAAATTCAAAGAAAAACTTTAATTTTAATTTTGATTTTAATTAACAATTAGTCTGAAAATTTATCAATGTCTCTTGCCTATTTTTTAGAATGAAATTCTCTGAAATTAATAGGGCTCTTCACACTGTATTATATAAAGTGTAGATTAATGTGGAAAACCATTACAATTTTCTGTATTTCATTATGTCTATAAATTCTTCCATGTCTTCAGTAGGTACTGCTTTTCTTTCCAAACCCCAAGGATCTTTTATTATCATTGTTTCTACTGTTGCCAACTATTATTACTAGACAAGTACAAGTGACTTATTAGTATCTGTAGTACAGATTTGCTTTTAAAAAAATTAATTAATTTTTGATCCATTTGATTAGGTTCTGCTATAATAGTAAAACTCCAATAGTAAGTAAAGTACTAATTACTAGCTTTATATAATCTGTATAGAGAATATGTGAGGGTGATGCTATTGACAAGGTCACAACAACAAGACACTCCAATATTTATGAGCTGATAAGGGATAATCCACCTAGTGTAGTGGTAATCCTCTGTTTATACAAAGGTTACTAGCGATAAATACATAGAAAACCCACCTGGCATAGTGGTAATCCTCAGAGATCAAGCTGAGGGGTAACCATTACACCAGTCACAACCCTATACCCTACTCCAGTACCAATTATGTAATCAGAAGATGCAAGATAGGGGTACATAAACAGGAAACAACAAACTGAACCAATGAACTCCAAGCTAAACCCTGACAGAATACTGTAGAATCTACTATTCTATAAGTATTTTAGATGTATGATAAATCTATATATGAGTTTACAGAAATCTTGTTAAGTCTATACAATTGAAATAAGTAGAAGAATGTAGTTTGGAACCTGTTATATCAAACAGAATTGCTAGATAATAAGAGAGTAAAAATAATAATAATTAGGAAATATAGAAAGAATAGCCAAGTTTTGCAAGATTTAAACAGGTGGAGGATTGTAGTGATGAAAAAGGGAGTGGGGTAGCTTTCAATGAAGATATCAGAGAGTATGAATGTAGTCCCAAAGATGTGATATATGACTCAAAGCTAAAAGCCAAGCTAATTCCAAAGGCAGTGAGTTAGGACTACTATAGTTAAGTGGATAGGATCTGATATAAGTAGCATGGTTATAAATAGAAAAATAAAAGCCTGTATCAGCTCCTGGATGTTAATGTGAGGGCGACGCTATTGACAAGGTCACAACAACAAGATACTCCAATGTTTAGTG
>QFEC01002166.1:18686-68065 GCA_003316585.1 Gomphus bonarii | reverse complement strand
TGTGTTCATAGCTGTTTCCACATAACTATGGTAGCTCCCAATCTGTTCCTCGAAATACTTTTTACGTTCAGCCAGGTGAGCACGTGCCTCTTGCATGCTTTGCATCTCGTTCTGTCGTTCCAAACGTTTTCGATGTTTACTCCGGACATCGCTCGCAATGGCATTTAAAATCCCTTGGTACCCATCAGCCCGTGTGACCTTTCCCTTCTTCTCCAGTTGGATGAGGTATGAAATAGCGTTGGCCTTCACATCTCGGAACGAGAGACTAACAACAATCGTGAGTCGAAAAAAAAAAAAAATTCTGTTGGAGGAAGCTTGGAGACTTACGATCGCATGTCTTCCAAGCGATACGCAGACTCTGGCCCAGTGGCCGAAGGCATACGACGATTTCGTTTGCGATCGGTAATCAGCTCGTGATCTACGATATCTTCCCACATGAACTCATGCTCTTCTTCCACTGGCTGGAAAAGCGACTCGATGAGATCCTTTGCGGGTTGTACGCGAAGTATCGCTAGCACGCCACGTTTGCACTGGACCCAAAGAGCCTTCTCATCGGCATGAGGATCTACCGGAACATCAATATTATATCCCAGCAGTTATTCCAACTCATAGTAATACCTTTGACGAAAGCGAATCGGTTGGTCAACTCGAGCGTTATAGCGCGATCCCTGGCATCGTTCAGCTCCTCAGTCCCGAGATTGGGGACACCATCAAGTTCGGTTAATATGACTCGCAAAGGATCATCGCGTTCAATCACCTTCAAAAGCTCAGTACTCAGTATGAAAGACACAGGTTTTGTAAAAGTAATGATGATGGTACCAGACTGTTCAGATTCTTTGCCAGCAGCGTGTGCATGGAGTAAACTTCATTTGGTGATATGTAGACCGGCTTGGGCTGCACAGTCACGTCGAGAAATTCGTGAGCATGGAACTGGGTTTCTGCATCAGGTACATTAGCAACTACAAAAACAAAAAAAAATCATCAACGGGTGAGTCCTATGGAAGACGATGCGATTCATTGTCAGTACTTCTTACTTTCAAGGAACCATCGAGAGAATTGCTTAATCGCCGATTCGACAAAAGTGTTGATCGGCGTAAGGCATGGGTTATCGTCTCCAAAAAGCTGGCCAGATGTTATCTGAGTTAGCATCTTTGATATCTCCGATAAGTTCCGGCGCGAGACGGCACCAAGCGTTGACGTCACGATATCGAACGTTTCTGGCGTCCTGCAACACGCTCATGTTCAACATTGAAGGGATTTTGAAAAAAAAAAAGGCCATAAACGTACACAACAGCTGGATTGATGAACCGATAATAGATTACCCTGCCAATGCATGAAGCGTAAGATTCCTCGACGGCGTTAGGAAACCGAGCCTAAAGAGTCGTGTGAACAGAAAGGTAAGGCACATATATCCATACCCCCAAAAAACATACCCGGAGCTCAAGCAGCATCTCTCGGGCAATGCACCGCATGCCATACGGCATCTTCTTCGTCGAGGTGACTATGGCGTTTACAAATACCTTGGTGAGCGCTTGCAACAACTGAAGATCTACCAGTTCAAAAAAAAAAACAATAAGTACTTAGTAAAAGAGCATCTCTCGATTCGATTCTTACGTCTAATAAATTCAGCACGCGTATCAGGATCATTGACAGCTTCATGATACGTCAAATCCTTGGGTTTAGTGCTGATCCTTCCCGACCTCATCTCCTCAATGTTAATTCGTGAGCGGTGGATCTTGTAACACTAATCAATCCAAATGTACAGGAATTCAAAATGACTCAAAAACTCACCACTACCGGATCTGTTTCCAGGTCAAGATCTTCCTGGTCGATCACTTCTTGAATCACCACTTGCAACGCCTCGCGGACATAGCTGACTTGTTTGGGCCGAACGTAATGAACGGCAATGGTCATGTACATCGGATGACTCTGGATCACATCATCGATCGCACGTGCCGCCTTTATTTCTTCGCGGATAGAGAGCTAAGGAGAAATGAGTAGAGAAAAAAAAAATCAAATGAGCACAACACACACGCACCTGAAGAAGCTTGAGAAGTAAATATTCCTCTCGTCGGTCCTGACCATATCCAAATAACGTCAAGACAATGCGTTCCGCAGACCGCTTGTTCTTCTCAGGAATGTCAGCCCGGGAAAGCTGGAAGAATAGACGAGCAAGGTATTCGCCCCTGCTTTGCAACAGATAAAACAGTTGCTGATACAACTCGAGCTTGCGCTTTGCGGTGTGATCAAGCGTATTGGAGCTAGCAAACGGATCTCCGTGCGCTGCCAAGACAGACGCACGTGCAGCATGTGCAGCTGCACTGTCGGCACCATGACGTCGACGAGCCTTGATCAGCTCCTCAAAGCTCTTCACATTCTGCACCACAAGCGCAATTTTGACGTCCAGTTCGTTCAAATCCGTCTCCAACTGTTGGTTCTCCCGTATGCTCTCCACCACGTGTTTGCGTAGCTGCTCCAGTTCGATCTCGTCCTCAAAGTCGGCCTCCGAGTCATCCAACAGATGCACAAAGTTCTTGATAGTCCCGACGCTGACATTCTTACCCAGCGTGAGTTGTCGATACTGTTCCCGAGTCTCTTTGGCCCTAAATAACGATTGAATCTTGACAACTTTGCCGAGATTCGCATGGTAGTATTGCATCTTTGTCCGGAACTCTCTTCGCTCCATCAAGCCTCGACACAATGACTGCAGATGAATGGCAGCAGGATGACTTTGGTGTAAATGGTCTCGCCATGCCAAAAATTCGCTGCGAACTAAAGCACCTCGCGCAGTGGCTTGAAATCCAACCACGTCAAGTTCGACAAAATCCAAGTGCTTTTGTTGTTCACGGTGGCGATTACGTGTCAAAGCAGCGCGAGCGAAAGCCTGGAAGCCGCCTACTCCGGAGACAATGTGAACATCTGCCAATGCTTTGTTTAGATCAGCGTGGAACCGCTTGGCAAGGCTCGCTCGCGCCAAAGCCTGAATCCCAATCACGACCGGTGTAGCTTTTCGAAGGCCTCGAATGAGATTCAGCAACCTCTTCCGTGCCATATAAGCTCGAGCGGCTGCCTGAATGCGCACAACAACGTCTGAAACGTCGTCCAATTTGGAAAGCTGATTCCGAACGCGACGTCGCGTCAAAACAGCCCTAGCATGTCCCTGCATATTCACCACGTATCGTTCGACCTGCTCCAGAGCATAATGTCGTTTGTTTAGTGCTCGTCTTCCTAGAGCGCCACGAGAAACGGCCTGGAATCGGATAACGGCCTGTGATATTTGAGGAGTATGTAAAGTCTTTGCTACCTCCTTGTGGCTCTTTTTGGCAATTCTGGCTCTAGCAAAACTTTGAAGCCTGACGATCGATAGTTTACTTCCTCTTAGCGCCGCTTTAAGTTTCGTAAATCGTCGCCGAACCAGTACTCCACGAGCTTGTGACTGAATCTGAACCGCTACACGTGTTGCTGCATGAATATTTGACAAACGGTGTCGCCAGCGTCGGCGAGCAACGACACCACGAGCGGTGGCCTGCAGTGCAATAATCCATGGTGTGAGATTTGTTTGCTGCTGACGGCGATGACTGAGATAATCTCGTGCAAGAGCCCCCCGACAGCGCGCTTGAAACTTTATGATATGTCGTTCTCCAAGACGTAACCGTGCGCGCTGATTTGCATGCGCTTTGCGTAACAGGAAACCTTTCACCTGAGACTGGAGTGCGGTAATGGATTCCTCACATTCCAGTAACAGGCGATCTCGTCCTGTGTTACAAGATAAAACTCCGAACAAGAAATGTTGATAAAGAAAAAATATACGTACTTTCGTCTTCCGCTTCCACCTCCATCTCCGGCTCTTCGTTGATCTCCTTGGCAAGCTCTCTGCCAACATTTCCAAAGTTCGGCATGGCTACGCCGGCGTCTTTGAGCCCTTTCTGAGTTTGCTGTAACTGGTCATCCGAAAATTTTAAACGGCCGAGGAGATTCCCGATTCGTTGTGCCATGCCTCGTCGAGATAACAAGTGACTGCATCTGAATTAACGGGTCTGCAGATAAACGAAGGTTTGGAGTACCTTAACGCATGGATACAATAGATGACCTTGGGAAGGTTTTTCTTATTGTAAAGGTCGGTGAGTTCAAATATGAAGCCCTGGAAATACAAGTTAATGGTGGAAATTGCTCTACATACGGGGTATTGGCTACCTCGGGTAAGCCAACGCGTCGCACAAAGTTGAAAAAGTAATTAATGTTATCTGAATGACGAAAATCCAATTTGGGGGCCTATTAATCGCTTTATCAACGTTATCCAATATAAAGCTTAGTGGGAAATGCTACCTCATATATCTTTCGAACAACCGCCTCCCCCTCGTAAACTCTCACCAACTTTGCCAAGACTACCCCATTTCGTAAACCCTCCTCCATCTCCACGACACCAAAGCCAAGTTCTTCTTCGAGACAGCCCTCGATCCATTGCTGGGCTTCGCCGACATGACAAAGATATTCGTAGGCTTGCAGCAAGTGTCGCTGAGTATCCGCCCATAACCCCGAGTGGAGTCGAGAAGACGGGAGTGGCGTTGCAACCCCAGCAGAACTTGGGGCACCACCTGACTTGGAGAGCCTAAGTCGACCACGCATACCTTGTACATCATCTGCACTTGTAACACTAGGAATAGCTAGTTCCTTTCCAGGTATATCGTCGTGTAACTCCTTTGTCGGAGAGAGATCTTGTTGCCGCATCTCGTGTCCATGCTCTAAATCCCACTGCCGCCGTCGCTCTCGTCTTTCATGCAAACGGCTCTCCTCTTCCTCTTCTTGTGCTTTTGTTTCATCCAAAACATTCATCATCTCATTCTCATTCCCATCACCACTGGCGATACGAGGAAGGTGTCGACCAAGTTTACGGCCGACAACCATGGAATTGCCATAGGTGCTGGACTTCTTGCTAGTCATATATGAGCTCCGATATGGTGCTGGTGCCATAACGGATGGTGAAGGTGGTTCTGGGATGGGAGGATGGGAAGAGCGAGAGAGGGAAGAAGAACGGAACAAACTGTTTGAGTTAGCCTTAGTGGGGGGTTCCGGAAGTGCTTGAGATGGATGATGGTAACGATATGATGAAGTGGTTAGGGTATTGGAGGTTGGAGGGAAAGATGTATCCAGAGTATTGGAGCGTCGAGGGGTATGCAATGTTGCAGAATGGGGTCTATCAATGGAAGAAGACTGCACCAGTGTCTCGACAGCATAACCTGACAATTGCTTGACAGATGGGACTGAAGAGGAATCCAGATCAACAGAAGCGGGGATGTGGATGCGATTGGGAGCTGGTGTTGCAAAAGAAGCAGGGGGCGATGATACGGGTTGATAGGAATCAGCTGAGTCAAGGGGGAGAGGAACAGAGAGTGAAGTTGGAAGGGTGCGCCTTTTCAAAAGCGGGGGAGTCGTGTGTTGCAAGGGGACCGGTGATTTGGTGTCTTGAAGAGCCTTGGTTGGTATATTCTCAGATAAATGTTCTAATGACCTGAATCGTTGGGAGCCAGAGTAGTCGGGGGTCCAACTTGCGCGTTTAGGAGTTGAAGTAGAAGTAGAAGACTCTCCAGGATTTGAACTACCCTTGTGATCGTTCGCGGATGCTCCATCAGCAACGACCTCAGCTCTTGCCCTTTCTTCCCATTTCCCCCTCACTGTGTCCATGCTATTTGCAACGCGATGGGTGGGAGTCCATTTTCGTGTTGCCTGGGGTGCAGCCGCAGTACTTGGAAGGGGAGGAAATCTGCTGGATATAGAGTTGGACTTGGAGAGGGACGAGGTGCGTTCGAGGAGGCGGGTCTGGTAAGCAAACGGATTTGTCGTAGAAGCAGGTCGGGAACCTGAGGAACTTGAGGAGGCAGTGGATGACACGGAATTTGAGCGGTCCATAAAGGTCGTGAAGTCGTAAACGTCGTTATAAAGTGTGTTTAGGAGCTCAAGCACGCTATCGGAGTTCGAACGCTCAAATTAGATCCTCATTTTTACTCTAACAACAAGTAGTGGTTGGTGATTTAAGCTGCCTCGGTGATAAAGGCGTCCCGTGCCGACACTGCTTCCACGATTGGCACTGAATTGAGAGCTTCTCCCACAAACTCACTTGCGCACTTTGCTTGTACACTCCAGAAATCATGTTCATAACCTTTAAACAACAGCCCGCCAAGTCCGATTTGCCTTGCAGTGCACTTAGGGGATATCGGGAGGTTCTAACGACTATCATCGGCCCTGCATGCCCTCTCCCCTGCAAGCATTCTCATCGTGACCCAAACAGCACATCTGTACATCCTGTTTCACCTCTGCCAGTTTCGATGCTGTTTGGAGCCAGAATCTGGCTGAGGTAGTTCCCGCGATCATTAACTTGCTATGTGCTCTTCTGCGTAAACTTGTCCTTCGCTACGAGTGGGCGCGTCTAGTCGTCAGCCTCAGCTTGACTTTCATCCTGCTTTCTCAGAAAGGCGCCTAGCATCGATCGGGAAAAGAACCTGACCTCGGATTTACCTTGAACCGGGCTATCGGTTATCGAAGTTTATCTGGGCGAGTCGTAGCAATCCGTAATAAGGCCACGAAGGGCAGTCCGGGGCCTCCCTGAATTGCTCCATCTTCGATGATCTCGCTGACAAACAAGTGGGTCCACCGAGCAACAACAGCTCCGTGGCCATCTCGAGGTATTTTTTCATCCTGCGTTGCACGTTCCCTTTCGCCTGACACTCAGCATATGTTCATTGTAGCTCGCTTGGGCAAGGAGTTGCAACCAAGTGGAGCGTCATGTCAGATCACCAGACGGGTAAGTGACTCTGCATAGAACTCTAGGAGGGCTTGGTGGACAAGGTATGGTCAAATCAATCAGTTCGCGCCCATCTGTGGCATGCAAGACTACGAATGAATCCATGTGACGACTGATTAAGCAACCTTGCACAACTACATCAAAATCGCACCCGCATCAAAGCAATGCGTGACATCGACGTTCCCATTATTCGTTTAGTAACTTCCACTTGGTCGTCGACGGCAAGCTCTCGCGATGTCCGCCACACCCGTCTCACCTTTGTGTTCTGTGCGGTTAAGAGTGCAATGAAAAAGACTTTTTGGTGTGCCTCAAAATGGGCGTGTGGAGGTCCTCATTGGGTCCGTATATAATCAAAATAATTAATAGCCACCGTGTTGCTCATGTGATATTTATCACTTTGGAGAGAATAAAAGTGCTAGAGCTATAAGAGCATCAGAAGCGAGTCTATAATATAAGTTGTAGTAATAAAGTACCTATACTTCATCAGAAGCGAGTCTCGAGAGCTCAGTTACAGCGAGTAGGTCTTTACACTACCTGTGTCGTAATATGTCCATATGCGGCAGGCGGGAGTACAAAGGGAGTGCGAGTACGCCGACTGTAGTAGTAGCGACACAGTACAAAGAGTGTATTATTCATTGTAAATGTCTTGTCCCGACTTGTGTTCTTCAAGAAGATTGCTCAAGCGTGTCGCTTTCACAACATTTTTACCATAAGACTGTAGATGGTTTGGGCTAAGAAATCAGTAGAACTATAGAGTTTAGTAGATCAACAGTATCACAAAAGGAAATTTTCCAGTCCCTCATCGAGCCACGTGATCGGGGTGCTACTTCTTCCCCACCATGTCGACGACTCCTCGCGTTTTGCAGATACAGGTACATAATACTTTATCGAGTTTGACCTGTAGTTAATGCTCAGGCAGGAAATACTCTCCATCATTTTTCAATGTTGTCCACTTCCCACAAATGCGGTTTGTGCCCGTGTCTGCCGGGGCTGGTGTGACCCAGCCCTCGATGCGCTGTGGCGTGAAATCAAAGACATTCGCCATCTCTTGAGACTCATGCCGGCGTTCTACGAAGACAGAGTAGGACTCCTTTCTCAAATTGAATGTGTCCGTTTTAATTATCGCGTCACAGTTTGAGCGCGATCTAGCCCCACCTGATTGGACTCGCTTTCTGTTGCATGCAAGGCGTGTTCGTTCACTTGAACATAGTGACCGTAGGGTTACCCTTCAGACAAGCGTGTTTACAGCGCTAGGCATTTCGCGGCCTGTCTTTGACCTTCTTCCCAACCTTCGGTTTTTAAGATGGTCTGCACATGGGGAAAATGCATTGGCACATGCTATCCTGTTCATGTCACCAGCACTAATTTCTTTTGAAGTCTTTGCCCTCTCATTCACGCCCCGTACCATCAGAACTTTCTTTCAAACGTTACAAGAACGTAGCCCCCATCTCAGGTTCTTCTATCTTCATGCAACAGGCTTGGTGACTCCTGTCGAATCATTCTTGTCAGAGTTCCTCAGATCTCTTTCTTACCTCGAGGTTATTCAACTACCGTGTTACTGGCAGACAAAATCTGTTGTCTATGCACTTTCTTCCTTAAAACATCTTCGTTCCGTTAGGACCCATGTGCCATCCAGGACAATCTACAAAGGTAACCAACGAGAAGTAGGAGATGTGGGGTGTATCAGTTTTCCAGAGGGGTCTTTTGGAGCTTTGAAAACCTTCTACATCGATGGCCGTCGCCTCTCAGACGTGGAGAGCCTATTGAGGAAACCATTTGCCCCCCGACATCTCACGACTCTCACCGTGATGTCGCTGCACATTGAGAGCCCAAGCACTCTACATGATTTCATCAAGGGTCTCACTGAAGTTTGTCCTTTACTCCGTCATATCGTATTTGCCCTATATGTTTCGGAGACACACCACGAACCTTCAGCAATCACATTTGATACACTTCGCCCTCTCCTGGATTTCCAACGTTTGGTCGGGTTCAAAATAACTCACAAAGAACCTCTACATATAACTGAGAGCGACATCAAGGAGCTTGCCAAGAACTGGCCCACACTCGAAACGTTACATCTCTGCCATGATCCTTACATACCCGAGGACTCGGCGGTCGACAGCGGCCTCCATCCTCGATGCCTTTCGCATTTCGCGGAAAACTGTCCGCATTTAAAAGAACTGGGTCTTTATCTCAATGCCACACGATGGGTACTTCTTTCAGACCTCCCTACCGTTCCCAGGACGTTTAGCCGGCTTCAGCGCCTTTATGTTGGCGTGTCGCGTGTTGCGAATCCGAACGTGATCGCTCGCTTTCTCAGTGAGGTTTGTCCACGACCGCTATCCATAATCACAGACTCTTGTTGGGAGTCGGCAGCTGTAAGGGAATCTGCGCCTGCATGCCAGCCGAGGAGGGACATGTGGCAGCAGGTCAATACGCTTCACCGAGACCTGGTCGACGTGCGTCTCAGTGAGCGAAAACGCACCCAAGAGCAATTGCGCGCTCTGGAGATGGAAGTTGCGATCTTGCGCGAAAACGAGAGGACGTTGAGAAGAAGGGTTTCAATAAATAGTGACACAGCAGATATGATGATAGTAGATTGATAGTAGTAGTAGAGAGTTGGTACTGAAGGCATAACGTGGAGTAGTTATTAGGGCTTATCTCAAGACCACGATGAGGCACGTCAACATGTACAAATAACGACGCGTTTTGGACGTGTCGCAGCGTGTTCGACGGTCGTGATGCCATCTCTTGAGTCTTCGTTATCCACCGTTGTACAAGCCTTAGTTCCACAAGCAAGGGAAAATGATAGACTCTGTGTTGAACTAGTCCTTCACTGCCGAGCCATCCTTGATAGGTCAGCTCAGACATGAACCATCCATCCTTGCTATTACTCACTCTTTGTCAGTCATATTGGCCATGGAAGAGAGCCCGACATTGGGCATCTTGCAGATACTATCAAGCGTCAACGTACAACTTTATTCTCTTGTTATTAGATACACCTCTTGACGCATGTCCCACAGTTGCCCTTACTTCTTCCGACAACACAGATTATTTGCGATTTTCTAATCTTCTGGCGAGGTTATTGGAGCAGGTACGGTCACATTATTTCACCATTCGTGTGGGCTGATCTACATATGACGTTTTGGTCCGTATTCAGCCAGTCTTGTCCCGTAAACATGCAGTACTACTCTTTATGCAGTCATTAGCGTCGTCTCCCAGCCAGCCCTTGGTATCATTACCCCTTATCCCCTCCTTGGCTCCTGCACCGCCTGTGCAAACACCGACATCAAATCATCTACCTGCAAAACCAATTTCTTCCGAAAAAACCAAAGCCGATATTCTTCGACAGTATCGTGCCCGCATAGGTAATATAGTTTTGATGAGTATATTGGCATTGCTAGGTCTCATTCACTCCATGGGATAGGGAGGGCCCATCTTCCGGAACAGATACTTTTACGAGATGCTTTGTATCTTCTCCAAGGAATTTCGGGCAAGTATGTAAAGTTTCCAGAGGAAAGAAAGAAAGAAGGAGAAAATCGAATGATTTTTGTCAATGATCCTGTAGGCATCTTATCTGAATCTACTTTCGTGGCTTTACCATTAACAACCCCTATGTTAGCAATTTGTTATACCCTCGCACGTCAAGTCTTTGATCCGTCGCATTGCTGAACTCGGTTACCTGTATTCCAAAATTTCTTCCTTTGTCCAAGCAAGAAAAGGACAGCCGACTGTTGGGACGATCGAGCAGAGTCTTTGTCACCATCTGCAGACTCAGTTGACCGAGTACTATCGTTTGGTGGCTGTGCTCGAATCTCATATGGCTGTGGGAGAACAATCGGAACGATTGGAGGGATCGAACGACGATGCAGTAGATCTTATTATCCGGACACAGGAGACTGGACTCACGCTTCACAGGTTGGAAGTATGGATCGATGAATGGCGACTTCGGATGCGGATGATGAGCGTGTGTGTCGACGGCGCCAAGGGTATGTTTCCCCCATTCAGGGACGTTTGCCAAAAGATTGAAAGAGATTTACTTTTTTTTAAGATGTGCATGGCGGCGCCTTGGTAAGCTTGATACATGGATATACCGACAATGGTGATCCTTTTGTCCGAATGTTCACGGATCGACTTCTCGAAGACGTATGCACTTTTCGTTTTTGCCAAGTTATCCATTATCTCACTAACGTGCTCAGGTATCAAAACCTTTTTTCTCCATATTGCAAAAATGGCTATTTTCGGGAGAACTGCAGGATCCGTTCTCCGAGTTTTTTGTTGCAGTCAACCCTGACTTGGCACCTTTGGAATATCTGCGCCCTACGTCCAGAGATAACACATCTCTCACCGGGGATGGAGGGTTTGGTGGTCTAACTGGTCAGGGCCCTCATCCAAATGGTGACATATTGGAATCTGGGATGCGCCTATGGGAAGGGAAGTACCAATTCAAAAAGGAGATGCTTCCGCGGTTGGTAGGGGAGGCATTCGGTAAAAAAGTGGGCTCATGATTTGAATGTGCTGGTGAATGTAAAGTTGACCCTGGCTAAAGATCTTCTCCACGGGCAAGAGTCTCAACTTTATTCGATACAGCTGTCATGACAGCGACTGGGTTACTACTCGCAATAAGCTGAGCAGCACTGGCCGAAGTAAGTAATATATTATTTTCGTGTGTCATTGACACTCTTACTAAACACATTATATAGCATTAAAGTACAGCGATATTGGTGGTCTGGAACGGTCCATTGATACAGCTTATCAGATCGCAAGCCGTCGCCTGTTTGAGGTGCTTTTTGATAAATTCAAATTATTGGACCATTTCAGCGCACTCAAAGATTACTTGATGCTTGGCCACGGAGACTTTGCAGATCAACTCATGGAGGCTCTCAGGTATGACAGCGACAGAGCTCCCCTACTCGATTTAAACGTCTGAGCACTCTTCTTGTCCCATTTTTCTCAGCACAAGCCTTTCCCGTCCCGCAAACACCTTGTATCGTCATATCCTGACAGCAACCTTGGAGTCTGCGATAAGCTCATCAAATGCTCAGAATGATCCCCCAGAGGTTCTCCGGCGCCTGGATGCTCGGATGCTCGAATACTCTCACGGTGAAATTGGTTGGGATGTTTTCACGTTGGAGTACAGGATCGATCCGCCCCTTGATACTGTTATCACTCCTGAATCGATGATCAATTACATGAAGATTTTCAGCCATATTTGGAAGATGAGGAGGGTGGAGAGTTCACTAGCAAAGGGGTGGATGAGGATCGCCGGAGGTGCCAGGACATTTCTAAAATTACCTGGTGCGTGCAATGTTTTTCAACACGTTATTTACAATCCAAGCTCAGTTTGCACTGTGGACTGCAAAAAAAAAGAGCTCGAGCCTTATTGGCACCAGACTCGCATTATAATGGCAGAAATGATCCACGTCGTCCGTCAAATGCAAATGTATACCCAAATAGAAGTGATTGCAGTGAGATGGAAGAATCTCCTCGCCTTCGTGCATAAAAAGGAGGGGGATCTCGATTCTTTAATTGCGGCACACAAAATTTATCTTGACGAGTTGGTAAATAAGACCTTGATGATTAACGGGAAGCAAGGGAAAGAGGCGAGTCTGAAATTTATGTGTCGTTCTTCCTTCCCACTTGACGATACGGTGTGGTAGGATGTCGTACTCGATCGAGTGAGGCAACTCTTCCATGTGATACTGCAGTTTCGTGGGGCCGTGGTAAGACTACTTTGCTTTTTTTTTCATGCTTACGTGGTCGTTTTAAATATATATATCATACAGGATGAATTTTACAATTTCTCACTTGCTGAGGCCGCCCGGAACGATCAGCTTCGGGATGGAGAAAGGGTACGTGTCCATACATGTCCTGCATCACCGATTTGTCTGTCGTGTTCAACCGCTTTCAAGGGAGTTTTTACTGGGCAACTGCAGGGACCTCGTGACACCAACATTGACCGTGTGCTCGAACGTATCAAAGAATACGGAACATCTTTCTCCGAAGGGGCGCATGCTATTGTTCAGGCTCTCCAGGGGCATACGGATAGTGACTGCAAGGATCTTGCAGCACGTCTCAATTTCACGCGCCATTACTCTCCGAACAGAGACCAGCAGCAGAAAAGCTGACTTGCATTAAGCAAATCAGTAACACCACGATTTCACACGACACCATGATTTTACACGACACCACGATTTTTACACGACACCAATTACCACAGGAGTCCAGGCCCTTCGGTGCTTGTTCACGCCGTCATTTTGTGGGCGTTGGACGTCGTGTCTCATAAGTGCCATTTAAGGTCCTGCACAATACGGTCGGTTGACAACATCGTTGTGTCGATCAATTTGTGTCGAGACCGTCTTCGTAAACAGCAGGCTTTTGAAGCCTTTAAATGCTAGCCGCTAGATTATATCTTTGAACAATCTATGTAACTGTTCTTTCACTCGCTGGTCACCCAAACGCTCTACAAAGTCTAAGCGTCTCCCTACCCAGACTCTATCCATTTGCTTGTAGCATTTCGGTGGCGGCCAAACTTGGTCCTTCAACTGACGATAACAGGCGATATCGCGGATGAAATCCAAATTCCCTTGCCTCACAATCGCGCTGAGAAGCTTTCTTCCTCTATCTGATTCACCCTCGTTCCCACCATCTCTGGAATCTGGCCATATATTCAATGCCAGATGATGCACTGCCATCCAACGGATGAACTCGCTGGGTAGTGGTGTAAGGAGGGCCTTGAAATACCAGCCAAGTAATTGTGCATCATCTTCCACTGGCCACAGATACTCCCGCACGTCCTCGCAGATAAGATCAGCTACGCTAGTATTGATAGTACGTAACGCGTGGCCGTAGTCTCCGAATAGTAGCTTCCGGTAGTCGACTGCATAGCTCATTGAAATCGGGGGGAGGAGCAGACGACCAAACAGGGGGTGTGAAAAAGAAATTGCATCATAAAGACCGAGAAAGTCGGAGTAGAACTGAAAGAATGGTGTGCTGAGAAAAGCTTCTGAGACTTGTTCCAAGGAAGAACCACGTTCTGATTGATGTTTCTCATTGCTAATGGCACATGTAAAAGGTGTGAGAAGTTCATCCATCCACCGTGTTACCAACGTGTCTCGAAACACTTCTTCCCCCGAATCAAGTTGCTGTTGCTCATGCTCAAGCATGAATACCTTCATGCACGCGAATACCGTCTCAGATCGAGACAAGGTGATCGAGGGAGTGCGGTGAGATATACGCCTCCTGCCACACAGCTCTTGCACTAGGCGAGCAAGTAAGAGAGAAGCTCGCACAACGTCCGTTTCAGCCGCATCCCAGTTTGGAGGAAGTTGGCGAAAAACAGGCGACGAGCCTGACCGAAGGAGGTGATTTAATGGCCAAGTCGGCCAGTCGCTTCTGATCGGCAAGACGAGATGCCGGTCATGCACCATCCAAGCGTGTCGTAGGTGAGAAAGCGAGGGGGTCAAAAGCTTTGTGCAATGTGCGGTTGACTCGGGTGTGGGCGATAGGGGCGCAAGATACGGAACTTGATCTTGATGCGAAGGACGATCGTCTTCGCCAGTTGTTGTTGTTGCTACTAATGTCGGCCGAAGGGAACATGTTAGGAATGGGAGTAGAATCGTCATGCCTCCTTTATTCCACTGCTCATCGGGAAGATTCGCCAACGACAACGTATCCTGCACAAAGTCCGAGTCAATGTCTTCGCACAAACGTTCAAAAATCCACTTGGCGTAATCTTCGTCTCCAGGGAGAAGGATATGAAGAACACGGAAAGTGTAGGTCATCCATTGTTTACGGGGATTGATCCCGTTTGTGGTGAGGTTACTCGGAGTGATCGAACGGCGCCACATTTGAAGGTCCATGAAGAGCAGCAAAGACAGGACCCTCACAAAGGTATGGGCATCTTCTGGAATCTCCACAGTGTCACGGTACCCAGCTATGAGAGTGAATAATTCCTGTGTACCGTCGTTCTCCACAAACCGAATGCAGATGTTATGAATATCCTGTCCAGGAAATTTACATGTCCATCCTTCTTCGGACTGAAGGCACGCCAAGGCGAGCCTCGTCACTGCTGCCAAAAGATCAGCTGCATCTGCCAGAGTGTGTAAGGCCCCTAATAGCGAAACGGTCGACGAGGAAGGGAACTCCCAGACCTGTAGTCTCTTGATAGCATCGAATATTACTAGCTGCGGGGTGCAGCCACCTTCAAATAGAGGTGTAAGCTTGCCCCACACTACCTCCCTTTCCCCTTCCCCACGCTTGACGCCGTTCACAGTGGCACCCTCCACATAGCTCGCGAGAGTATAGAATATACTGCCCCAGAGCTTTTCTTGTTGCTTCCAAACACCACTACTAGCAGACGAAGTTGAGACTACAGACTTGGATGCAGTCACTACTACGTCTGTGAAGTCCAGCGTCCATTCAATCCAATCCCACCCACGTACTTGACTCCATAGAATGTCATGACTCGGCGTCGTCATGTGAGGATCGGTAGCGCAGACAATCAATGTCTCCAACAGTTTAAGATATGCGCAAGCAAGCCGAGTTATGGCTGGGTCAGCAACTACCCTGAAAGAGGTCAATAGCCAATTTCCGATCTGAGTAAACTCATTCTGCGCGATAGTTGCTACATGTGCGTAGAACCCATATTGAGCGAGTAGTGCGAAAAGTACAATTGTTTCTGTGAGAATCTTGAGGGAGGGTGCGTCACCGCTTATTTGCCGTTCTGCAAGATCCATTGGCGGAAGGGGCGTCATAACATATCGTAGAAGAACATCAGCCGGTCCGGAAAGGGTCGCTGCAACATCTCGACCACATCTCGCAAGCACCTGCAACACACGAATGGACAAGGTATTTGCGAATGATTGTTGTCCCATATTATCTGAATCTGGTGGTTGCAAGTGTGTCCTCATCATAGCACCTATCAAACCAATATCGGAACTAACGATGGTGCGCGCGTGTTGTGGAAAGTGTGAAAGAACGAACAGGATATCAAGTACCCCGGAGTGAGTCAGTGAGAGAGGTGACGAGGAAGTAATAAGATGTATTTTCAACGCTGGCAGGATTCTGAGAAGCGGGAGGGAAACCAGAATGGCTGCTGAATGTCGTGAATACTTGGACATAATCCTTTCTTTAGGTGGAGATGAAGATAACTGTGAAGTGGATGAAGGCTTGGATGGTGACATTAGTGATAAATCGACACACGGTAGCTCATCCAGATGTGTGATGCCGAAATCTGTATAGATGAAGCCCACAAGAGCTTCCCAAAGTAAGTCCACGGCGCGCTGACCGACGCCGCCTTTCTCGCCCAAAGCGTCGATGGCTGCGTCAAGTACATCCCTCCTCATGGCATCCACATCAACATTTTGTTCTGAAGAATAAGGCTCCGAGGCCATTTTTTGCCCATCACGAATCTCTTCGCGGGAAGTTTGGAGTACTTTTGCAAGTACGCCCAAAATGCTTGCACGTTGAGCAGGGACGGAACTTCTAGCAAGAAGGAGGAGGTCGGGTAGGGTATATCCCGCGGGTGCGCCTAGTGAAGAAGACGAAGATGCGTGATGATGTAACCCTAGATGAGTGGGCAGGTTTTTGATCTGGGAGGGGGAAAGACGCGCCCCCGAAAGTGAATACCTGGGTTCGAAAGACGTGTCAACGAAATCATTGGCATCTAAACTGCGAGAATTTTCGGGTGAAATGGGTTTAGAAGACGTTGACGGTGTTGGCAGCATCCATGTAAGAGCAGGGTTGTCTTCAGGCGGTAATTCCGAAGGGAAATATCGGCGTCGGATGTCTTCGGGGGTACCTTCTTCAGGTGTGCCTTCCTCAGTTGTACCAACCATAGCATCCATCGACAGCTGAGGAGAAGGAAGTCCAATTGGATTTTGTTGTTGCAATGAACCTTTGAAGGATCCCAGGGACACGATGCCAGTCTTATCTTGAGCTTCCGACGGAGGTGGTAACAGACCCAAAGTGCGTTTTGGAGAAGAAGGATGAGATTCATATACATGAATGTCGGCTTCTGTAGGATCCAAAAAACGTATCCGACGAGTTGAGCGCAGGGGAGGCGACAGAGGTAAGGAGTCTCTGGAGCCTTTCGCAGTGGAGGAGGCAAAATTAAGTGTATCTGAACCGGATGTCCCTACAAAGAATCGATTAGATGTGCAGATGGGTTGCGAGGGAGCCGCTGACCATCAGTGGCCTGGATAATTGCCCGACGTGCTCGCGCTTCTCTCACCTTGGTCATAAGATCAGAAATACCGGAGCCAAGCTGGTCTAAAATGTCTTGACGTTCCCGCTCTCTTTCTTCTGGAGTCATTCTCTCCACGGCTTCGGCGTTCGACCGCGAGATATCCAGCATAGAATCTTCGACCACTGTTTGCGCTTTCATGCCATCTGGCCCCGAGTTAGAGTCTGATATTATCACCCTTGGACCATTCAAATCCGTTTGTGTGCGCTGATCCAGTCTGGCCCGTTTGAATGCGCTGGTACGTTTGGAACGGTGTTGGACTGGTGGAAACCCCGTCTTCGATGAACTTGTTCCGTTGAAAGGTTGTCGAGAAGATGCTTGTGAAGGGTTGTTATGGCGTTCGACAACATCGTGAACAAGGGTGGTATTAGCCATTCCAAGTCGGGTGAAAGGCAGTGGTTGGAACAAGCGCCTAGAGGTCAGGCCTACAACATGACCGCCTTGAACGATGCTGGCGTCTCAGCTGGAGTTTTGATCACCCTTGCGATGGAGTAGTCAGTGTTATATCTTTGTGAATCAGCTTATTTATCTGTAGTAGCATACAGTGCAAACTTACGCTCTGGCATGCAACACTGCCCTCTAGGTATGTATGTGGTTCCTTCTGACACGCTCCTCCATTGGGACGGGGTCCTATTCATTCACCAAGGTGCGTGTACGTTCCATTGTTACTGCTATCTGCTTCTTATGTCGCGTTAGGCTACTACACCGATGCGATCCTTAAGTTCCGGCTCAGCTTTCCACGCAATTTTCCTGAACAGCCACCTTCGGTCCATTTCATAACAGACGTTTTCCATCCACTTGTCTCCCAGAAGGATGGTTTGTTTAACTTAGCACCTCGTTTTCGCTCTTGGAGGTATGGAGTGTTTCATGACCTGGAAATCTGGCTCACTACCACAAGACCGAAAGACCACCACGTTTTTGATGTGCTTCACTGGATAAAAGCTGCATTCAAGCGCGCTCAGTTGGACCAGTTACAAGAAACCGATTCTCTGAACAAGGATGCTTTCAGGTTCGTGCTTACATCTTCGCAGCATTAATACCGCTAAGACTATCCGCCCAGACTGTATGTATCACTCATAACATGCTTCGTTTCGCTAACAGCCATGGTTAGCTATCGTGATGCCACTTCATCATTCGCCGCTCTAGCCGCGCAAACATCGGCACTCTCAAATTCGATCTCGGCTTTGTTCGACCGTCATCGCCCTTCAAGAGCTATGCCAAGACGTGATGGGTTACCATTCTGCCAACTAACTCAAGAGGATATGCATACTATACGTACAAAGCTTGGGCTGCAAGAGTGGGTTATAGATGGTACCACAGGCGGCAGTGATGGAAGGCTGAGTTGAGATTTGTTCTACCTCCATTCTCTCGAGGGTGAGTCAAACTGGGGTAAAAAGTGATCCTTACATCTAATGCTACAATTCACGGCTAGGATATTGCAAGATGAAAGCCAATAATTGGACTAGAAATTTATAACTTGTAATCTTTTCAGACTCAAGTTTCCAACTATGTATTATTTAATGCGTGACATTCATTTACCGACTTCCGATTACTGTACATCTCTCTATCACACTATAGCCCAGACTCAAAAGCCTGTACACCTTTTGAAATAAACGTGTATTACTCACCTGCAGGTCAGGGTTATTGACAAGCGTCCTTATGCCGAGTTCTCAGGTTCTTGGCACCTTAGCTCCGTGAAAGCTCGTCGGAGTTTGGCTTGTTTCGCTTCTTACTACTTACTACAGCCATGGAGAGGGAGATACAGCAGCTGCTCGAGATGGTACAAAGGCACATTGTCTTCACAACCTCCAAAGATCACTGAGTTCACTTGTCCCCTTCAGGGTGCCAGCCCCGCTCAAGCGCGAGCGGCGTTGCGCCAATATAAAGATGTGATGCAAGCAGCAGAGAAGATCTTTGAAGGAAAGTTCGACAATCTGGTGGACAGTGATGTACCACCTGAGGTCGACAGTCAAGACGCTTCAGACGGTAATAAGGCCTCAAGAATGGTAGTAAGTATCTAGATTCTGCGCCACTGCCACTCGACGCATGCACCATCACTGACTGCTTTAGACACCGGAGGATGAAGACGAGGACCCTGAGATGGACGAGGACGAAGCGGGTGGGTTTCAACTACACTGTTGACAATAAGATGATGGAGCTGAAACTTACTCAGGTGATGAGTACGTGGACTATGATTCGGACTACGATGCAAGGGGAGATTCAGGTCGTGGTGTAGCAGATGTTGATCCATATGCTGGTAAGATGTTTCCTATTTCCAACTTTTGGCAGGGGTATGAAAATTCCCCCATAGGTATATTCTTCTCAAAGGATCGCCGAGAGGAAGTTATTGAAGTGGAGGAGGAACCAGAAATCATCATTATTCCCGGAACGAACTTTACGACTAAGGCAATGACACAGGGTCAATGGATGAAAGGATGCCCAGAGGGTGGCGAACAGAGTTTTTTGTTTGGCCTTTATGACCAGCTCTCAGGGTCGTTATGTCCATGCCCGGAATGTAAGTACCCATATCAGAGGAAAAAAAGTGATTTTTTTGCACTCTATGTAAGTTCACAGGTTCATTGTGTTCAGCTAGTTGCTAACCATCCCACAGCCTGAATTTTTGGATTACATCGAAAGTCTCCGTAAACTCGTGCGCCACCAGTGTCTACGATGTTCTAGTGAATTCTGTCTTGCATGCGGGGAACCAATATCAACTGAAAAGACACATCGGCTAAACGTAGCAATGGAAGATAACACCTTATTCCACTGTTCTAACCTGCAAGGAGTCATTCTTGGTGTAGGCCTATCCATGCTTGAACAGCTCTTTATTGAGCAAAGTCAAGACTCCATGAAAACCCTAGCTCCTTTAGGCGACAAGAGCAGCAAGAAGCGCAAAGTGCAGGATGTCGTTCCAGCCGATGAAATGGACGAGGATGAGGACATGTATTATTCATCTGCAGCTGCTCGTGGAAAGAAAGCCAAAGGTGGTATAGGATATGCTGGTGCTGCCAAGGAAGATGTGCGTACCGACTTTTTCTGTTCAATTCAAGTTCTTACCGGAAATCATGGGTACAGACGTCAGGTCAAACAGAAGCATTAGCAATACAGCGGGCTAAAGACGAGAAAATGGCTTCATTACTAAGTGCTATACGCGTGTATCTACCTTCGCTACAACGCAAAAGTGGAGGTCAGACCAGCGACTACTTGGTCCATCCGACAGCACTTGCACATCTTCGGAGAAGATTTAATTATGTTGGGAGCGCCTTACTCAGAAATGACTCACTAACGGATATGTCGGATCGTGCAGTACTATACTTTGAGCTTTTCGAATGGCTAGAGGTGAGTCGTGCCTATGGTTTTGAAGTCGTGTACGCAATAATACCGTTCAAAGACAATATCAAACCACGAGGCGCTGGCAAGCATGATGGCAATGCCGATAATGGTTCCCGTCTCAATTAAACCCGTACCATCCAAAAAACCTGCTGGTAGTGGACGTGGTGCTACAGCCCGAGGAACTCGCGAACGCATTGTCACTTATGAGGGTAGTTCGGGTCCTCGTGAATTGATGGAGGCTATCGTGATACAGTCACAAGCAGCGCTCAAGGGATTGGAAGGTGTGAAGTCATCTGCGGATCGAAATTTAGAGGAGATGACCGAAGATCAGAAGAGAATGACGAAGGAAGATAAAGGCAAAGGGAAAGAGGCGGAGCCCCCACAATCTCCTGAAAACCTGAAACTTCTCCAATTCTGGTACGCAGCATGCCACCCTCTCACTATCTACCTGACTTAAAACACGATCGGCTTATTTGCATAGCCAACGTATACTCGCGACAGCTAAAGCGATTGACCGATCATTACGCGAGACAAAGGGAGACGCGTTTGTCGAGCGTCTACATGTATCCTTGCCCAAGATTCTTTCCACAGCCGCCGCACGAGGACATGACGAGGTTGCTGCTGGAAATACAGAAGAAGAGACGCGCAAAGTGTACCTCAAGTGGGCGACGCAGGCACGATTCGAATATTGTGACCTTTCCTTACCTGCAACAGCAAACACGAAGGGCGAGGATCAACCCCCGAATTATAAGTTCTATTTCAATAATGAGGCGAAGATGCTTGCAAACACAGACATACCGAAAAGGAGCTTGGCCATTGCGAAAGAGGTACGGCCACTTTAACAGAATCATCAACATTGTTTTTGATAACAGGCGTAGCTCGCTGTGTTGACCACCAATCTTCCGGTTGCTTGGGACTCTTCTGTATTCCTTCGTGTCGACGAAACCAGGGTAGACATTATCAAGTGTCTTGTAGGTATTATTATATTCTTGACAATTACCTTTCTCTCATGTCAGTCCAGATCACTGGACCAGAAGGCACGCCGTAAGCCCTATACTTTCTGTACAAATACCCATTACTGATCATACAACTTAGTTACTATAATGGATGGTGAGTACATTGGAATGTTCATGACGGTAGACATATCTTGAATTTTATGTAAAGCTTTCTGTTCGACATTTTTTTGGGCCCCAACTATAACCAAACGCCACCTAGCGTGAAATATATGACAGTATGCCAGTAGTTTGTTCGTATAACTGACCATCTAACGCAGTTTCCGCAGACGGCAGCAGGCAGATACAGATTTAATCCCAATCTCTACGCAGTACGTATCATGAATCATGAAATCTCCATTAAGTTTTTAATCTAGGTCTAGGATGGAAAAGTCTGCCTTTCTCTGCTTGGTACATGGAGTGGTCCTGGTTGGGTCGCGGGTAAATCGACACTATTACAAGTGCGCGAATCCGGGTATCGAATGAGCATGATGCAGCTGATGATACTGTTCCTGAACAGGTCTTGATCTCCATACAGTCAATGATATTATGCGAAGAGCCGTATCTCAATGAGCCTGGATGGGCAAGCTCCACTGGTACTCCCCAATCAGCTGCCTGTGCGTATCATTTAACTTGGCCTACAGTAAGTTGATCCACGATGCAGACTCTGCTAATGTCCGGCGGATGGTGGTCAACACAGCAATGTTGGGAAATATTAAAAACCCACCCGAACCTTTTGGAGATATCATTCGTACACACTTCCGTTTGAAGGCGCGTTCTATCCGGGAACAATTGGACCACTGGTTAACACAGGACGACGGGAAACCAACCACTGGGGATGGGGGAGGTTATGGGGGCCCACTTACAAAGAAGAACGAAGTGGAAGGGGGTGCTGGCTCGAGTCTCAGCTCGTTTGCAAAGGATGTAGCGGAGCTGAAAGGAATATTGGATGCGCTGGAAAAGGGAAGTTTAAAGGACATGGATGTCAGTGAGTGAAGCAATTTTAATTTACGTAGAATTGTCACTCGGAGGTACAAATGTACAAATGAGTTCTGCACTCGATTGATTCAGTTGGTTAACCATGACAGTGTATTTATTTATCAACAAAAATCATTTGGAAACGCGTTAAATGGAAGGTGTTTGTTGCATAGTCTAAAAAACATATACACATCATCCAGGTACCTGTGCTAATCCATGGGAATATAATTTGGCTGTTAAGAATAATAACATGCCTGTGTTAGCTCCCGGAACGAAATCCTAGAAAATGTTCGTTGCAAGTACGCTGATCATCAAGATAAAGACGCCGGGGTGACCGTGGGACATGGCGGAAGACGATTGAGATGTAGATGGAGATGTAGATGGAGATGTAGATGGAGAGGTAGCAGGAGAGGTAGCAGGAGAGGTAGCAGGAGAGGTAGCAGAAGAGGTCAATGTAGCAAGGGAGGTTCCGGTAGTAAGTGTGGCAGAGGAGGTGACGGCTGAGCTTCCGGAAGTTGTCGAGGGATTGCTGATCGAGCTGGTCAAGCTAGATGTAGCGTTCCCGCTGGTTATCGTTGTCCCACTCGGAAAGAATGAGGATGAGAGTGAGAACGTTGGGGTGAGACTTTATTATGAGACAGTAAGTATATCACAGACAGTCGATGTTAACAAGGAAAGATAAATACGTTGTAGTGGACGAGGTATCGCTTGCAGCAGTCGAGAATTGCGAGGTAGTTGGAAATGGCAACACGGAGAGGGGATTAGAAGGATGAAGTTGACCCGCTGCAAGGTAGACCTCGATGATGATTGCAATGACTAGACTTTTGATTTGCATCGTCGCCAAATCAAGACCCCTTTACATAAGCAGCATGACATGTGATTGTACTCGACAATGTCTTCAGTCGTCCACGCAGTGGCTGGTGCAGCAGGGGGTATCATAGCAATGACAGCGACATAGCCAGTATATTCATCTGTATGCATTACCTGACCTGACGCTGCTCTTCTAGTCCCCTCATTTTTATCAGCACTCGCGCTGCTGTCGAAACAAAGAAAGAGCAGAAAGTGCGAATTCTACATCTTTGTAGCTGTGTCACTTAATGCCGACCCAATCAGTCGGCTTACAGAGCTGTACTTGACATTATTCAGCGGGAAGGTCCACTGGGTCTATATGCTGGCCTATCATCGTCTCTGCTAGGAATCGCAATCACAAATGGGTATGGCATTCTTGAAGTTCGTACAGGGCCGTACTGACACTCGTATCTCGCAGAGTCTATTACTATTTTTACGAACGGACTCGGGAAGTTGTCCTGGCCGCTCCCGGCCGGGCGAGCAAATCAAAAGCCCTGAACACTCTCGAGAGTATGCTCGCTGGCCTTATCGCAGGTATAAGATCCATTCAACTCTTCTCGAAATCCTGTCCTAAGAGCTGCTAAAGGGACCGCAACAACTGTAATATCAAATCCGATCTGGGTCACCCAAGTAACTCAGGCAACGCAGACTTTGCCATCGGAGAAGCGAGATCCGGCGCATACATGCAATGGGCCTCGCAAGCTCAGCATGATCCAGACGGTCAAGTTTATCTTGCGGAAGGGTGGAGTCACCGCCTTCTGGCGCGGAATTGGACCATCTCTAGTACTAGTAATCAATCCCATATTACAGGTGGGTTGGCTTGTCGTACACTAATGGACGTCAGTGCTAAGCCGAGACGATGCAGTACACCATATTCGAACAGCTGAAGAACATGGTCGTCCGAAGCCGTACTGCCAGGATGAGGGCAACGGCTGGCGCAGCTGCCACTATAGCTGTACTCTCCGACATGGATTTTTTTTGGTTAGGCGCGCTTTCCAAGCTCGGTGGGTAAATCTGGGGCTATAGACATCGCCATGAGCTGATCGCTGTTTCCCGACCCCTGCAGTTGCAACGACCCTAACGTACCCATACATCGTGTTGAAGTCTCGCCTGCAAGCTAATTCGGCACAGTCCCAGGAATACACGTCCTCGCTCGATGGCCTGCGCATTATTTTACGGGAGGAGGGCCTGCAGGGCTTGTATAGAGGGGTTGGGAGCAAGCTGGTGCAGTCGGTGTTGACAGCGGCGATCCTATTTGCAGGACAGAGGAGGATATATGAGATGGTAAGAGCATCAACCGCCCGGCACTTGTTAGGCACGCAGCATTCTGATTAGAAGGGCTGTACATATATTGTGCATATGTTTAGCACCAGCCATTTGAAACTCCGCCAAGTGCCTTTCTATATAATATCAGAGTTCGGGGTCCGCCTGAGATCAGGCCTGCTCAGCTCCCATCTCTCCCCGTCAGCTGCGCGCCGTTCACCGTTTAACTATTCCGTACCTTTCCTTGCGCCTCACGTTCTTTTCTGTTTCCCCTCATGCATCTCGTTCGTAGGGACGGCTGCCCAGAGCTGGCCTCGTGTCCTGCTGTTTCTTGCCCGGGTTCCTGTAATCTCCAGAAACAATCATGCTCAATCGTCGCACAGTGAGTATTCTCGTCCCTGCCCTATCTCCCTTACTCATCGTTATCTAGATCCTGCCCTTCCACGTGTTCGTCTATCAGATGCGACCCACTTCCCATCCAGTCCTCGGGAGGATCGGGTCCAAGTCCTGGTGCCCTCGCGGGCGCTGTAATTAGTGCCCTCTTGTTTCTCGGATTCGTCGTGCTTGGTTATTTCTATTATCGTCGACGTGAAGCAGCTAAAGAGGCTGCCGCGAAAAACAGAGCATTTGCCGACGTAAAGCCTGATATCCCCGCTCGTGCCGATGCGGTACTTTCACGTCCCGATCCTCACTTCAATGCACTTGCAACCAGCTCCACCACCAATGAAAAGATTCCTCAAGCTGGCTCTACAGATGCAGCCGATTTGGCCACTGTCCGACTTTACAACAATCAGTCGAACACAACTATTAATCTCGATCCATCACATGTGCCGCGCAGAGATTCTGGCACGCAGTCCACCCGATCGAATCCTTTCGCCGATGGCGCTTCGATTCAGACGGCTTCTGATCGCTCTCAGTCGACGAATGTCATCCCCATCGCCTTGGTCCCGCCAGGGGGACATTCTCCCGACTCTTTGTCACATTCACGAGCGGGAACACCACAGGATCTTTTGCCGTCCTCAGAGGGTATCTTGAACGACACTAATCGTGTCAATCTGGACCATGTCGCGGTTTCTGATTCTGAGAACGGCATCCAGAGACATTATGCGTCTTCTGCCCGCTCTGGTATTTCTGGAAAGACTTTCATGACCACCTCCTCCGTGGCGACTGATTTGGATGAGCCTCCAATGATTATGACACCTAAAGAAGGTGTTGTTCGACAGGTATTCGGCATGTCGCAAGCTCAGGTTGTTCGTGTTCCTTCCGGTAGAAGTTCGGCAAACACTCCACCTGCCAAACAGCGTGGGCCACGTTCGACTTTAAGCCCTAGAGGGTTGTCAAGACGTGGGTCTAAGGGTACGATAGGCCGATCCCCATTAGCGCAGCAGTCCTTTACTCCAGCCGACATCATACACACTAACCATGAACCGATCTCTCCCACCTCCAGTCGAGGCAATCCATTCAGTGACACAGCGTCTCCCCACCGGACATCGTTCGCGGATTCCTCTAGGTCGACGGATACATTCGGTAGTCCTACCAGCTATCACTCCGAAGGACCTTTCACTCCTCGACCGGGTACGACATTTGCTGATGCTCAGAGTAGCCGCAGTCGCCCTGTTAGTAGCGCGAGCACGGCGGATGGTATCAGCATTCGCGCCGACATTGGGACTGCGTCGCGTGTCATCCTTGGCATGCAAAGTCCTTCTGCATATAATTCACCGGGCGTCTCATCCACTCTTTCACCTGGCCTCATCCCCTCCCGTACGATTAGCATGCAGACAAGTGGGGCACGTACTGTCACTTCTGTTGATCGTGACGATGATGAAGAGAGCATCCGACCTCATTCCATTCTTAGCGCAAAGACAACGTCTTCCCGTGCGGATTCGGTTTTAGCAGGGTTCCCCTTTGTTCCGCCCTCCCCAATTTCAGCCCTGCCGCCACGCTCGCCAGGATCCGGAGGGACGAGCCCCAACAATAGCCCTTCATCTGCGGGCTCCATGTTTGCGAGACAGCAAGCCTTGAGCAGTCCCATGAGTGATACCTCTGAATCAGTAGCATCGTCCAATGCGACTCAGGTTTCGCCTCATCCTCGCCCCATGCAAACCGGAACGCCCAAGGATCGAAGCCCGTCAACATTCTCGGCTTCTACTGCATCTGGGCTTGAGACTTATCCGTTCCAGTTCGATGACCAGCCCACGCCTGCTATCCAAGTGCATCAACCACAGCGAGGCAGCCGGGCCAGTCTGGATACGCTTGCGCTGAGCCGCACCTTGGCTGCATTCCCTCTCGAACATGAGAATGGGAGCTAAGGAAACCGCATAGCCGAAATAGTCCCTTCAAGCGTTCGATTGGAGACTACATCAGTTCACAGCTCATTTTCAGTCTCCCATCATCTCGCCAACGACCATGTTTTGTGTACAGTGTTGTTAACTCCCCCTGAATCTGCCTATACCCACCCACACCATCAAATATTTCACTTCTCTCAGTATGGGTCCTATGATGCTTACCACTTCTACCTCTAAACTTGTGACAATGTTCTCTTGTGTGTGATTCTTTTGGTTATTTTTATTTTCCCTGTGTTGCCAATTGCCAGTATGGGCGAAAAATCATTTGGGTAACATGGTGATAATTCTATACCTTATGGACTAAAATCATGTGAAAGACGCGAACAAACATCATCCAGTGTGCTGAAGAGAGTTCACGTGCGTTACGTAACAACCTGCGCACTTGTACGGTCTGCATGGCCCGCGAGGTTGTAGCACCGTAGAAGATGGACCACCAACATCAGCTAGCTTACATGGGTCGCTCGCCTCCTCGTGGCAGCCGTGCCCGAGGATTCTTCACGTCCGACTCTGCTGGCCATTTCTCGGGACGCCACTCTCTTGCTTCTCGGTCGCATTCGCCATCTTCGACAGGTTCTTCCGAGAATTTTTCTGTAAGCTCGAGACAGGACCCTTGGCCTCGCTATAATACAGGACCCAATGCGCCAGCGTCATGCGTCCTAGGGGTCTGTGCTATGGACATCAAGGCACGGTCTAAAGCGATGCGGGAAATTCTAACGAGACTGAGAGAAAGGAGCAGGGGTGCCATCGATGTCAAAGTGTTTGGCGATAAAGTGATACTTGATGAAGGTCGGATATCGTATCCAAGCCTCGTGTACAGCAGCTGACGTGCCAGCATAAAGACGTCGAAAACTGGCCGCGTTGTGATGTTCTCATTTCCTTTTTCAGCGAGGACTTTCCACTCTGGAAAGCTGTCTCGTACGTTAAATTACGTCGCCCATTTTGTATCAACGATTTGCCTACCCAATCGCTTCTCTGGGACCGACGCCTTGTGGGTGCGGTACTAGACCATCTGAATGTCCCGACTCCACGAAGAATCGACGTCTCACGTGACGGAGGTCCACGCATACACGAAGAAGTGCAAAAGTACATGATGGAAACCCTGGGCGTTAACCTAGGAGGGCCGCGACCTTCTAGCACTGTCATCTTGCGAGAGGATGGAAAGGCGATTATCATCGACGGTCAGGTCCTGGAGAAACCGTTTGTAGAGAAACCTGTAAGCGGCGAGGATCACAATGTATATATATATTTTAGAGAAGGTGGCGGACGTCGACTCTTCCGCAAGGCAAGTGAAACACTTAATTGTCTGCCAGTACCTAATGAGGCATTGTCGATAGGTTGGAAATAAATCCAGCGAACTCGATCCAGGCCTCGTTCACCCTAGGATGGATGGGTCGTATATATATGAAGAATTCATCGACGTCGATAATTGTAAGTCGGCATGTCCACCAGGTGATCACCGGCATTCAACAAACGATTCGCCCCCAGCGGAGGATATCAAAGTATATACTGTCGGTACTGACTATACTCACGCTGAGACTCGCAAGTCCCCGGTTGTCGATGGTGTCGTTCGCCGAAACTTGGATGGCAAGGAGATACGGTATTGACATGATATGCTGTAGTTATATGCGCACTGATCAAGTTATTGGTGAAGATTCATTACAAGGCTTAACCGTGAAGAGAATTCTTGGGCTGCTAAAATCGCGAATGGGTTTGGCCAGAGGGTCTGCGGCTTTGATCTACTCCGATGCGAAAATGGAGCGAAAAGTCTTGTTATTGATGTGAATGGATGGAGCTTCGTCAAGGGCAACGATTCCTACTATGGTAAACTGTTCCTGTCATACCTACCACCATCTCACATGTTGTACCTAGACAAAGCGGCGGAGATACTCGCAGAGATATGTTTTAAGGAGACACCCATTTTCCCTTCGCTTGGTGCCAGTGATTCCACCGCTCAAGATTCCAACACCTGGCTATTGAAAGCGAACGTGACTGGCAAGTGAATAATTACTGAATGACTGTTTCCCCTCTGAATTCTAACTCGGCAGTGTTCCGACACGCCGATCGCACTCCAAAGCAGAAGCTCAAATTCAACTTCCCTATCGCAGAATCTTGGGCGAAACCTTTTGTGGTTTTACTTAATGGCGAGAGGGAAGAAATCATTCTTCGTGAAGCCAAACAACTTCGACTGATTGCCAACGCTATTTCCGAGGCAAAGGCACTGGGAGCATCTGGGGACGATCTTGCGAAGCTAGAGGCTTTGAGTGTGCAGCTTGGCAAAAAGATTGATCTGCCGGGAACGAAGGCTCAACTGAAGCCTGGTTATTCAAAACGGGTGGCCGGAAGCGCCAGGAAGCTTGTGAAACTACAATTGGTCTTCAAGTGGGGAGGCGAGGTAAGTGTCTGTCATTTCAGCGAACCAGAATCTGATGAAAATTCCAGTTTACTCACGCGGCCAAGTATCAGTCACGCGACCTAGGGGAAAACATGAAGAAAGATATATCCATCATGAGTGAGTTGATATGGTTGACTTTGCACACCGTTTATAATCTTCAAACTCGGGGCTTTCAGACAAAGAAGTTTTGAACAATGTGACGGTCAGTTCTGGTTTCGACGTTATGCGCCCGGTTGCTGACTTCTGTGACTTCTTCAGATCTACACGTCTTCTGAGCGTCGAGTAATAAGCTCTGCCGAGATTTTTGCTGCCGCACTACTTCCGCAATGCTCAGCACAGCCACGAAATTCCTCTACACCTGCACGTCCTTCGCTATCTGAAACAAACGGGTCTCATTTCTCACCAAATCATTCCCGAGAGCAAAAGCCGCGCTTGATTATCCGGAAGGACCTGTTGGATGACTCGAATGCAGCAAAAGATTTGATGGATGACGTGAAGAAACGACTGAAAATTCTTCTGCGTCCAGGCGAGCCAGAAAAGAGACCCGATTTGACATGGCCGAAAAGTTTGAAGAAAGAGCCAGTTGAAGTGGTGAAAGAAGTTATTCAGTTACTAAGCTCATTCAGGGATACCATGCACTACAATTTCAAAACTATGGACGTCGACAAGATTCAACCGAGATGGTGTGCTGCTTCTGCTATCGATGCCTGATATGACTGACATTTACCAGGTGTTGTGGAGATGAACCTTGGCTATTCGCTGAACGATGGGAAAAACTTTTTGAAGATTTCTGCGATGTAAAGCAAGAGAAATTTGACCCATCACGGGTATGATTTGTCGTTCGCGTATCTGAATTCCTGCTGAATGGAGTACCCAATAGGTCTCAGAACTGTATGATACAATCAAGTATTGCGCTCTGCATCACCGTACCTTTCTTTTCGCTATATTCGATGCAAACGGCGGCAAGGACGGCGTGAATACCAAAGATCGAAAACTGCATGAACTCTATGGCCGTGCCAAGGCCTTATTCGATCTCGTGGCGCCCCAGGAGTATGGTATCGAGCCCTATGAAAAGTTCGAAGAAAATTTTGGAATTGCAACTTGTCATGCTGACTAAATTATATAGAGAGGAAATTGGTATACTCACTTCATTGCCGCTTCTTCGAAAAGTAGTAGGGGACTTGGAGACCGCACGCAACAACGATGGAAGCTCCCTGACTACTTACTTCACCAAGGTATGCTCCCAATTCCTTTGCGAGGCTTAGTAGTTAATCGGTTTCAGGAGAGTCATATTCACACATTGGTCAACTTGGTTCTTTGTTCTGGTCTCCCTATTGCACAGCCTCGAATACCAGAGCTGGATTACGCGGTAGGCATTAGTCTTTTGTTCAACGATGGCATACTCTGACGTCTTCCAACAGTCTCATATCACGTGAATCAAAGCGTGTTTCCTATGTCTTATCATCTGACATATTTTAATGTAGATTTGAACTCTACGAGCGCAATGGAGGCCGTGGAAAATCGGACAAGGAGTACTCTATCAAATTGTCCTTGAGTGAAGGAGCACATTCTTCCAACGTTCTTGACTCTACTTTAGACGCTCGACATTCTCTCAATGTACAGGCTCGACGGTGAGGTTGCATATGTGGAGGTCACTATGCTCATGATTAATTGTATTGATTGTTCTTCTCATCACAGCAAATTGACTCAACATTTGGACTATAGTCTCGTCATTGAAAAACTGTCAAAACATTTTGATCGGGTCCCCGAGGTGCGCAATTTTTTTCCTTCTCATATGATTTACTTCAATCATACATTCGACAAAGGATGAGGATTTCCGTTCGGACACGCCAGTGGATTCAATAGAACTACCTTATGTTATAAACGCGAATGGTAGCAGCAGCGATACATCACAGCGACCATAGAACATTGCATTTTCATTTTTGGAGGTTTTTTTTTCAGTGTCAATTAATTTATACTTATGTCGTCATAAATTCATACTCTCCTCACGCTACATGTATCATATATTAGGTGTCTATACCTGAGGCCTAGGCAGCTTCTGATGGAAATCTCGCCACGGAAATAGAATATTGAACGTTTGCATTGAAGTAACATCTATGGTCATTATATCCTGGAAGAATGAAATTGCATATGATGGTCATAATATATTAATGTGATAGCAGCATATGCCGATGAAATGAGGATCATTTATAAGACGGGATGACGAGGTTGAGCCCGTCTCCTGCCCGGCCGAGTGCTCAGTGGCCATAGTCATACCTGGTACAGTGTGAGTAGTTTATATGCAAGTCCATTTGGCGCGCTTACTTCTTGTAAAACACCTCAGAATCACTTGGGACAGTCTACGATGAAGCAAACATGAGAAAAGAGAAATGGTATACAGTTTGATATACCTGATTCTGACGGGCACCTCGTGTTTTCGTGCGTACCCCTCGATCTTCCTCATGTTTTCTATATAATTTATCTTCTTTCAACCATTGGAGGGCAATGGCATGCAGGGAAGAATTTATTAAAGTTGAGCTCGGGTGCCATTCTATAGGTGCTGTGACGAAAGTTCCAAATCTCATGTGTAGAACATGTGTCGGGAACGAATCCAAACCTAAAAGGCAAGTAGGGTTCTCAACACAATGTCTATGAAAATAGATGAAATAGAGAGAGGAGGGGGGTGATTGACCATCGAAAATATGTGTAGCGTCTGAATTTGTGAATGAAGCGATTAGCATAGCATATCAATAGACTGACGCACAGAGTATAGTTGCGCCCCGGGTCTCGCTTTCTTGTTTGAGAAACGTCAAAAGATCGTCTCTAACAAGAACATCCAAGTCAACCGTGACCTATAAATTAAAAAACATATGACTGCGCCGCCAAGATGGTTGAAGATGTTCGCTCTCTCGCACACCTCATCGAGTAGTAATACATTCCATTCGGCCATCAACCCCATCACGAGCTGCACGCGCCGCCTCTCTCCGTCGGATATGGCATGCATGTGCCAATCGAGGTCAACGTCAAGAATGTCAAGCAGTGCATCACGCCGTGCTTTGTGTCTGTAACCGCCAACCGAATCGAGAAAGGCAGATACCAATATATCACCCCGAACGACGGGGTTCATAGCCCTGTATAAAGCGTTCGAACCATGAAATATTCGTGAATAGAATACCACATACCACTCGGTGCCCAGGTAAGTAACACCCTAAGACGAGGCGTTCAAATACAGTTAAACGAACGAATAAATCTGAGAGAGAACAAACGGGTGGTGAATCTCTGAAGACATCTCGTCCCATTATCCTGACGTCCGAGTTGGATGCCGTCAGTCGCTTTCCTGCCAATATTTGCAGCAAGGTTGACTTTCCGGCTGAAGGGTCCGTCTAACACCCTTCGGATAGCAAGGAAACATGGTGTGAACTAACCGCCGTTGGCACCAATAAGGAGAGTCCTCGAGCCAGGGGGAAGGTGTAGATTGATATCAACCAAAGCAGGCGGGGTCAGCGGGGCATGTGAATAGGTCAACGACCGAGCAGAAATCGTATGCATTGGGTATAAAGAGTGTGGGAAACACTCGGACGCGTCGTGGCTGTGACGTCATTCACACTGGGACAGGAGTCTTGACACCTAACACCATGCATACGCTCAAAGGCTTAATCGATAAAATCGAACGTCGCATTATGCCAGACGTAGACTCGCGTGCGACCATCCGCGACTCTGCACGCCGCCTTGATGAGCGAGATGTATATCGTTACCGCCGCCAACGCGGCGTAAACCTGGGTTAGCATCGTGCACAGAAAATCTGATAGGTAGAGGCTTACAAGAAACACGCCTTGAAGGCTCTTGGTTTGTTCTTGAGAGATGGATCTCAGAAGCCCCGTTTCACAATGCGGCGGGACCGGCTTCCAGCGACTATGATGTGGCCTGTGGCCACGGCGCACGGGAAACACTGGAGAGACACTGGGATACGTGGGTCACAGATGAAGACTGGCAATGGATTTCAGAGAGAGGTATCAACTCTGTTCGGTTGCCGGTTGGTCAAAGTACAACTCCAGCTTCTATCAGACAGTGGATAACACGATCGTCGTAGATCGGTTACTATCATCTCTACGCAAGAGACCCATCCGTTGTAGAAGGAACCCCCTTTTCCAAGGTGGGTACAGTTTTTGAAGGCGCGTGGTCTCGAATAGTGGAAGCCGTAAACAAGGCTGGCAGTTATGGCATCGGCGTTCTCATAGGCACGTGAGATGGCTATTTATCATATTGTCACTCTATCTCATCCGTCTCACTGCTAAAAACCAGACCTACATTCCGCACCGGGAAAGCAAAATGCAGATGCACACAGCGGAATCAACGGTCCCGTGGAGTTTTACAAAAGAGCAAATCTCTCGAGTACCATCCACGTTCTGATACTGCTGGCTGCTGCTTTCAAGGACACACCCAACGTTGTGGGTATACAGCTTGTCAACGAGCCTCAAAACAACAGCTCCCTGCAACGTTGGTACCAGTCAGCTCTGGACTCCATCCGTTCTGCAATGGGCCCAGACTTGCCCCTTTACATCCATGATGCCTGGGATACACACCAATATGCCTCTCTCGTACACGCCCGTTCGGATTTCGTAGTCCTCGATCACCACCTATACCGGTGCTTCACGTCCCAGGACCAAACTTTGTCTGGCGACCAGCATGCGTCAGCACTACCCCGCGAAGAGTTTGCACGATATGCAGACACTACACGAGGAAACTTTGTCGTAGCAGAGTTCTCTGCTGCACTGAATCCGAACTCAATCGGAACGTCAGATGCTGGAGAACAAGACAGACAGAGGAGGGTGTTTGCCAGAGCACAGCTAGAGATGTTCGAACGCAGCTGCGGGGGCTGGTGGATGTGGACATACAAGAAAGATGGGTGGGACGCCGGATGGAGCCTCAGAGATAGCATGCGTGCCGAGATTATGCCAGGTTGGGTCGGAATCCGCAGGGGACTGCCATGTGAGAATGATGAACGAAAACGTGATGAGCAAGCGTCAACCGCACTCGAAGAACACTCCCGATATTGGTCGGCCCACAAGGGTACGTATGAACATTGGCGATTCGACACTGGGTTCAAGCAGGGGTGGGACGATTGGTTTTTGTTCTTCTCCTTCTCCCCGGATGCTATTGTGGAGACCCCTGTATCAGAGCTAGGATTTGTGGGTCAGTGGCAGAAGCGGAGAACGTTGGAACACATCTCAGATCATGGCGCTAACAAAACCGTCTGGGAATTTGGTGCGTATGAGTGTTAGTATTCTTGATCAATATATTGACGAAATACTTGCACTACAGAACATGGGTTCGGTCAAGGCCTAGAGGCCGCAACGAAATTTTTCAAGGGTGATGCATAATGTGGACAATGGAAGCACACCTAAATTTGAGACAGGAGATGGGGCTAGGCGTTCGTAACAGAGCAAAACAGAAGCTACGGGTGAGGACGTGATACCGGTTGTTGCCTTCTTGAACTATCGTACATCTAAGGTGAACTGACCAATCACAGCAATAATACACGTAGCCATCAAAGATACTTTACAAGTATATGGAGAACCCATCCAGACTCACAAGGTGGGAGCCAGAGCCAGACTGAGCGAAGCCGTAATGGAATGATCCGATGAAACCTACGGCGGCTGGCTTGCAACATCTGATGAAATATCTGGACTTTGAATAACTGGACCTTAGGGGAAGATAGAATAACAGGAAATGACCAGTCACCCCACGTCACGGCATTTGCATCTTTACGGATAGTGCTGCAGAACTTCCGTGCCAAGATTTGAAAATCAAAATTTTGGGAGAACTTGATTGGGACAACATCGACCGTTCAAAGGCCAACACATGAAAAAGGCTATCTTGGGATAGGTCAACAAGGCAAATAAAGGAAATCTTTTAGATTCATAATGCCTGTCGATCCAGTCTGGGGACCGTTCTTCTCCACGTTTTGCTTAAACAACTTTCAATACTAGTTGGGGCACGCGGTGCTTGGGAACTTTGATATATAGGTGGTGGCACGATTTAAATAAGGTTCATCATCAAGAACAGATTGGGCGAGTGAAAAGTGGAAAAACCCCACTTAAAATGTTAAACTTTAATTATCATCAGTTTTACATAACTTTCAAGTGCCTAATCGGATCATAAGCGCTCATACCGAACTTTCCCATGGACGAGCCACCCAAGCTTTCTCTTGAGCGTCCATACAAAGGCGGGTGTTTCAGTCTGATGTTGAATATTGATCTAATTCCAGATCTCCACAGACGACAAGGGTGAATATATTTTGAACGTTATCGACATCACCCAAGACGGTGTACACATTCTCGAACCGTGCGTCGTTTTTTGCAGGTTTTTTTCTTCTTTGCTTTCGGGCTTCATACGTTGAGCTCACAGGAGAGAAACCATAACTCAAAAACTCGGCGACAAGTTCAGACGCATTTTTACTGAGCGAGGAGTGGATTTCTTTGAGAAACTCAAGTCGCATGGTATCAGCGATGACGACGAGTCGACGACTGACGACATGGGCGAGGGAAATACTTCTGCAAAGCCCAATGAATCCGATGGAAAACAGACATTGGAACATCCGATGACACCGGAGGAGTTATTTCAGATGCGGAAAGAGATGCTTCCCCAGTTACAGTGCGCAGTCTCTCTTTTTTTTATAATTAGCAAATTCTTAACCAGGAAATATACATGGTAGTGTAGCATTTGGGGAGATGTCTCAGGCTCGAGATTTGTTATCGGTTCTGCTTTCTATCCCCGATCAGGAACCTCCTGTTCCTGGTCTTCTTAGTGGCTCTCTTGCATCGACTACTGTTTCGAAGCCTGCGGAGATCCCATCCGTTCAAGCATTCAATGCGCAGCTCCTTCTAGGTGGCAAGGATGAAGCCCTTCGAAAATCAGCTGCCGCATTCAAGACAGCTGCAGATAGCTTGGAACGGGTTCGACTCCGTGGCGAAAAATACTGGAGCGATGCGCTCAAAACGAGAAATGACAACTGGGGTCTGGTTCCGGCGCCTCTTCCTCCAGGCGCACCTACTGGGAAAGGAGCAGATAAAACGGCTCGAGACTTTTGGATCACATTCGGGCTTGCAGAATGTAAGTGGAAATAGTACACAGCTAAGTAAAAATCGCGGAAAATTGAAGATGCAACAAAGCACCGATGGCGTTCAAACGACGAGCCATGGGACATCTGGCCGTTCATGATTCAGAAGATACCCCGGTACTCTTCCCTCGTCACCAAGCAACACGGATGCGCGTAAGTCTTGTCACCACAGACGGGGCCGGACAGCAGCATACATCCCACGACACATGGCAACCATTGGATTACTCTGACATCAACTCCCTCTTGCGTTCAGCACGGGACGAGATCATAGACCAGGAAATATTTTCGCAACTAATCAAAGAGGCCCCCATGCTCCCAACTGCAGTCAGTGTTTCCGAAAGGCTCATAGTGATTGAGGCGTCACAAAACTCCGAGATTCGCTTTGAACTTGTGAGTCTTGTTTTTTTTTGTCTCATCATGCAAGTCTCTTTATCTAAATTACGGCCAAGGTCGAGAGCGATCTTCCTGCAGAATCCCCATTTGCAAGCTCTGCAATCCCCGAAGATCGGGCCACTTGCGACCTAATACGTTCTTCGCTCATCCTTCTCTTGTTGCGCGCTCACGCGTTTACGCGAAAACAGCGGTTTTCATTGCCCGCTTCTCAATTAACAAACAAACAGCGTCCCTCACCTGCTCTTCCACCCTTGTTATTGCCTGTTTTCAATATGTTGCAGTATCAGCTGTTCTGCAGCAGGGTAGAAACAGAATTGAGGAATATGGATCAAGCGATGTGGCGGGCTGGAGTGCCAAGCAAGGTGCGATTCAATGCGGTGGGCGAATCAGGGGTGCAGCTTGTGGAGCAATTGTGTGGAGAGGAGCCCTCACACATTGGTGGAGATGCTATACTTCGTGTAAACAATCGGTAAATCATATTCGAGATTTCATTCTTCTTCTCCGAGTGGAAAAATATCTGACCTCTTCTTCCTCAGTCACACTCTGCATTTCACCTTTACGGCTCCCTCCAATCTGGTTGCAAACCTCCCCCAAGCAACGCTGACGATTACATCCGTGCCACAACTCTCTCAGTTGCTGAAAGATGAAGTAGAGCGCTGCTTGTTGGACGGCATCTGCAAAATCGGGAAGGCGGTTTCTGCTTCGGTAGATGGGACGTGGTTTGTGGACAATATCAGTTACAAATGTATCGGTCGCTGGGAAACGCGTGTCTTGTAAGCATTGTCGCTATATCTTTGGCCGGCGGGTGCGAGTGCTTTCTTCACTTTTTGACATTTGAGCCAGAACTACCAAAGTACATTTTGCGCCCGAGGGGACCCCATTTCTAACCTGTCACGTCTTGGAGGTGAGAAGTAACGAGAAAACGCCAATTACATGGAAATATGGCCCCGAAGAAGGCACTCCATTCTTGACCTGGTTTCGGAACACGGTTTCTCGAGCATGTACGGATTCGTGATTTGTGGGGGGGCAACTTTTTTTTGGAAAAAGGGAACGTACGTACCTTTTTAGATATTTAACCGCTTCCACTCCTGATGATTGGACATCTTATTTGGCAGTTGAACAAGTAATCCGACGTGTTCCAATCGCGTTGGGGGATTCTCACATGAGATTCCGACAATGACGAATTTGCCTACGTCACGACAGTATGCCATGGAACATGATGTGAGGCTGTGTTCTACAGTATCCCAGAAGCGGCTGGTCCCCAACCGAGGTCGATGAAGAAGGTTGGCATACACCAATTCTCATCGAGCAATCTCGATGTTAAACAGTATGTGAACCATACTTGATTCACGACACATTTAGAAAAGGTAGATGGCTAAAATTGATGATGATTTGGGGCATTAGTTTTTACTCGATTCAAGTTGAATGATTGCAGTGCATGTCTCGTATAGATGGGATCCAAATAAAACATATGTAAATTGTAGCCCAAGTCTCCGTTGCTATTGGTTTCCGCCACGCCAGTGGTATGAAAGTCAGATGAAGCTAATTCCCTAACCTCTCCCTCACGAAGCAGTGTGCACGGCAAGGAAAATAGGACAGTGCCACCTCCATAAAAGTCAATATCGTCTTTAGTGGGGGGTTGGAACTTCCGACGTGACTTCAGAGAGGGGGAGGAGTCGTTGTCTCTGCATGCGCGGTTCTCAAGTGCTGAGTAGCTTTCCTCAGGCAGAGTTCAGAAGTATGAGATGAACGATTGAACAGTCCCACCATGTGTCTTCAAATGTTCGTCGAGTATGTAGAAAAAGTCAGGATTTATTGAAATACTCTAGGACGCGGATTTGCATCATGATCACAAGCGGTGTTGTCCAAAGCATAACTAGAGCGTCTGTGAATGCCGTTTTTTTTTTTTGGTCAAAACTGAAGTCAGACGGGTGAAAATATGTGTTGTGGCTACTAACGAACTTGATAAAAATAAATTGCCGAGTTAGGGATCATAGGAAGACAACGATGTCTAATCGAGATCTGATACGATATTCACAAGAAGGCTATAGTGACAGTTGTGGATAAGTGTAAAGACACTGCCTGTTGCGGTAGCGGATTCACGCGCATCTTTCGTTTATCCATACCAGTTATAGAGCCGGACGAGGTCATCCTGTTGGACGATGCCGAAACTCGTCATTATACACGACGTCATGTGTCCACAGAGTTACAAAATATCAAACATTTTATATTCTCTCTATAAGACTTTGTCCTGCATGAATCCCCTTCAAGTTATTCATACTCTGGGGACACAAAATGTAACTGACCAAGAAGACTACATATCTCTAGTGGCAACAGTTACTCAAATCCGTGAACGCATACTCAGTGACAGCATCTTGCGCCAACCATTCCTTCAGCTTATTACTTCCCTTCACATGGATGAAGCTAACTTCCCTACTGAGTTGAAAGAATGCCCCTCTACCAAGGACCATATTCCCAACAAGATTAACATCAAAGCAATCAGAGATCAACTTCCAACTGATCAAGAAGTTCTCTACTTTTTTAGAGATGGATTTCCAGACATCCATCTGGTTGATCATCACTCCCTTTTGAATTGCATGAAATGGGATCACAGACAAGAAGATGTTGACAAATGGGGAATCTTCATTGTTTTAGGTCTTACCAAGTTTGGGCACCTGTCTGTAAGTGTTGGCTAATAATGCTTGTCACATTACATTATAAATTAAATCTATGACAGCGAATTAAAGGGCCACCAATCTCACCCTCAGAGATTCAGTTTATGTTTATAACAGTCCTGCTGCATGAACTTGCACATGGTTTATTGGTGTGGTATACTCAGGGGGCCTGTAACAATCCACAGCTTGGTGGGATTGAGAGGGAAGCAGGGCAGTATATTGAGAGGCAGTTTTGGGGTGGAACCCCCTACACTCAGTCTGATGAAGATGGACCGGGCAAGAAACTGCCCTTCTTATCAGTTGAGAAATTGTTGATAGCAAAAGAAGGTCATTTTTATCCCATTGGTATGTCTCTTGGTTCTGGGTTCTTGTTCCTTGTTGAAGTTCTGAACTGGTAATAGACAGAGATTTGGTATTAAAAATTCTCCGGTTTGACACCTCAAAAGGTCTCCCTATGCTTGATACTTCTCCACTTTCTCCTGCACCTCCAGGTACAGCTGGGCAAACCCGTTCCAAATTTACACATGTGTTTAGGACTTCCAGCCCATGCGACTTCACGATAGAAGAACCCTTCGAAATGCGTCCCCTTTGCAAGAATGATAAAATTCATTTTATGCCTGGCAGTGATTAAAGCGTGTGGTTAGTCCAATAGTTGTCATGAACAGTAAAGTTTTTTCTTTTTAGTGCTGTAAATAATCCTAGTGTTCAGTGGAGAAAATACAGTGTACAACCACCCTATCTGATGTGGAGTGTCAAACCCCAGCTGTCTGTTGCAATGTAATACTAGCGACATGTCAACTCGAAGCATCTACAGTACCAGTACTTGGACTTGTTGACTTTATGCCAAAAAAAGCATTCCTCTACCAATGTGCCGAAGGGATGAAGTGGGCTGATAGGCTAGGAAATATATCAAATGCGATCAGTTCGATATTTGGATAAAAAAGTGTATACGAAAACACACATGACGTTTGATACAAGCCACAAAAAGCTTGTTGCTATACACATCGGCGTTCTGAACAAAGTCAGGAGGCGCCTGTTCAGTTGGAATGGCCATGAGAGGGACACGATTGTCTGTACGCTTGAACCAAACAATCTTTGGCCTGTCCGTGGAAGCGCAACGAAGATTCTCGCCACGATCGCCCTCACGCTCACGGCGTTCAGCTCCCTGCCTCTCTTTGGTTGCCGCAGATGAAGGGCGGAGAAGCCCTAGGGTACTTGAGAACACTTGTCCAGGCATGCGCACTACAACAGCAAAGACGTGACTAGCGAACTGAAGCTTGACCTTGTCGGTAACCCTGACTAAAAGTCAATCTCATCGTCCAGTATAAAAGATATTGGTTATCTTACTCTTCATCTTCATAGCACTACTGTTCCATTACCATCCACCAACACGCACCATCTTTCTTGTTTCTCGTTTTCACACCCCATTTCGCCATTAACATTCGACTCTTTCTTGTTCACCGTCAGCCACCCAGTGAGCGACCACCAAAGCACCAGGTATTCTGTTGCCTATTGTCCCTCCCTCTTTCATCTTTGTTTTTTTTATATATATGCATACTTGACATTATAGCACCGTGTCGCCGTCAGTGCACGAAGGACATATAATGTATATATGCATTGTGCTGTCCACAGGCTGCATGGTTGCATGTGGTGGATTAGGGATGTGTCGTATTGCAAAATATGGGCTAGATCGTAGCTTGAGGTGGTATAGGTGAGGTTCTGCTACAATGTCTTGGGAGAATGCCTATCTGTTAGCCGAGCCCTCCCCAAGGCCCGCGAATGCGCCGTGCAAGCTGGATGTCGCGCTGCATGATAGTGACACGTCGAGCGTGTATAGCGCATAGGTTTCTGGAAGTGTTTTAGTATTTGGACAGTTGGAAGCCGGAGGGGAACGCACGCGTCTTCAAAAAGGTGGACGAGGTAAGCCTCTGTCGCTTCCTGCAACGCGAGAATCGCGGAGCTCTGCCATCGTAGTCCTAGTCCGTCTTCGTAGTTTCCCTCATCTGTGATCATGTCCAGAGCAATCTCTCTAACCTGCAGCGGCAGATGGAGACCATAAGACCATGCACATGCGCAACCCTCAGCAAACGGCACTCACCACCCTCGAAAACGGCAACTTCTGGATCAGCAAGTCGGTGCTCTTTTGGTACTTCCGAATCTCACGCAGTGCAACAGTCCCTGGGCGGAATCTTTTCTTCCTGCCCGTTCCCCCGTCCTCGTCCTCCACAGTGTCCTTTCCTTTACCCTTTCCCTTCCCCGCTCCACCAACAATACTCTTGCGTCCCGGCGGCCCTCCTGTGCTCTTCCGCGCCGTGCTTTTCCGCGCTCCCTTGGCATTAGCCGTACCGCTACTCCTGGCTGCGGTCTTCTTCCCCACGATGGGGCTGCTCTGGTTGTCCTCGCTACTCCCCCTTGCTACTGCTGCTCTTCTTCCCCCAGCCCCAGCCGAACTCTGGGCAGACTTGGTGCTTTTCTGGACCGTGCTCACCATGGGGCGGACGTGCCACTGGTGAATGTACTAGTGCAAATGGTATGCGACACGCCGCGTGCCGTGCAGGCGATTTTAGCGTGAGACGCGTCGATCGATGAGGGTCGATCAAAGGTCGACTCGACGCGCGGTGTTCGCGGTTCGGGCCCGGAATGGGAACAAAAAAAAGTGTGGCGTGTCGGAGTCTAAAGAGACGCCTGTTATATATTTACGTACACTAAGCCATGCTGCCCTTTCCTTTGTTGGATCGATCACCCAACGAGTCTGTCTGCTGCCTATATATAGCAACTGCAAATTGTGATATATCCCCTCCTCACCCACTATTGTTATAATATGGGTAAAGTGATCATTACTGGGTATTACAGGTAAAGCCCAATTCTGGTTTCATCCTCTGCTTCTAGTGAGTTTATAAGTGAGCTGTAGATATACTGATATCAATTTCGAGTGGCGAGTACAATGGTCCCTTGTGCTATCGTTCACGTTGAACCATCCATTGCATCGTTTAGGCACCAAGTTTTTAAGGATCCGTCTGACAGATCCGCGCTCAAGGCTCTGCTCGCCCCGGACAGCCTCACCCATCCCGATCATCCGCTCAACGCGCACAAAAGCGCCAATGAGCCCGGAGTGACGTTGACAATGGGTACATTTCATTATACTCTATCTTGATATCTCCATAGTTCACCTGGGAATGACAGGTACTATGGAGAACGGCGAAGCCCGTCTGCTCTTCACATCCAAGCAGGTCGAGTACATTCGTTACTGGCTCCATGCCGTAGGCTTCACCGAGTCCCTCCTTTCGCTTCCCTCATCCCACTATCTCCTCACCGAATCGTCCCTTAAAACGACCTCCCCCGTGACATATAAAACTGCTGGAGAGCTGAAAACTGCTATCAAGGTCAAGTGATAAATAAAACTGAATGTCACATTCTCATCGTCCTCCTTTGCTCTAGAATATTTACAAGAACAACAAGCGTCTAAAAGGTACCGACAGGACGCTGCTTTCCTTCCGGAATGCCTTCGAGCGCGTGAGGACGTGCTGGTCCGAGCGAAAGGGCACTTGGATCGCCATTGACTTCGAGGGATGGGAGATGGAGCACACGCTCATCACTGAATACGGCTGGAGTCTCGTGACTTGGAATGACAAGGAGGAGGTCACAGAGAACGAACACTGTATCGTGAAGGAACGTCGCATGTACCAGAATACAAACTACGTCATGGGCAACCGCGATGTGAGGCCATTTCTCTCTACTCATGGCATTGCAGGGATATGGATCGTCTCTCTTTTTTCAGTACTTTTTATTCGGCACGAGCAAGGACATGTCATTTTTCGCTATTAAGAAGCTTATACACGACCAAATCACATCCCACTCCGCCAAGGGCCCCCTTTTCCTCGTATTTCACGATTACAGCCAGGATATCAAGTGCGCACACGAGATCTTTTACCCTCCCCCTGTCATGCTAACACGTAATTCAACATGTCAATAAGATATCTAAAGTCTCTCGAAGCCCCCATTGACGGAATTGAGTACGAACTCCCAGACGCTCCTCCCGATCGCGGTATATTCGTCGTAGACACACGTCAGCTCTTTGGTGCCCTGGAAGGCCGTACTCAGGAGCCAAGAGGATTATCCCGAATGTGCGCACTCCTCCAGATCCCGAATCTGGACCGATTCCATAACGCGGGGAACGACTCACACGTGCGTATATTCCTTCCAATGAAAGTGCATGCATCTGATATTGACCTACGTGCTGGCGATTCGTTGAATTTTCTTTCTGCCATGGGAACTTCTTCCACGCTGCCCACAGTTCACAATGCTTGCTCTCAAATCCATGGCCTCTGGGCCACCCCTTGACATGCAGCGCACGAAGCGCTGGCCGACCCAGGAGATGGAGAGTGATCCACGGAGCCGCGCAAAGGGTTTGAGGGTGGAGTGGGAGCAGCATCAGATAGACAGCGATTATGATGACATGGAGGGGATTTTTCCACGGCCTCCTGGACTTCCTGCAGGAGAAGTGCCTGAGGACAATGACAACAGTGCTTGGGTGGAGTTGTCATAGTAGGGCTTTTGTAATTCTATGATAAAATGTGACCTATTCAACTTATTGACAAACTTAGTTGGGGGTGATTCTACATAAGATAAATGGTATATTCTGCAAAAAAACACTGGTATTGTTTACAGCACTAAACAGAACAGCTTGATTATGTGACGACCTGTTTCAGAACACTAGGCATAACAAAAATCTTGTCACTCTTGACAAGGGGACGCAAAACGTAGTTGTTGCGCGAGTTGGAAACCTTAAATAAGCGCATGATTTTGGAATGGAATCGCCCAATGGTAGTTGTAGGTGTGGGAGAGAGCACAGAGGTATCAAAGACAGGGAGGTTTTTTGATGTGTCAACCTCATGAATTTTTTTGCCAATTCTTCATCTATTGCCAGTTCAGGACTTCAACAGGCACTGAGAAACAAAAGACATACCAATGCGATAAAAATGATCTCCCTTTGCTATCCCCACTTGCTTCTTCCTTTGTCTGTTTTGAATAAATCTAAGAGTTGAGACTCCATCCCAGAACTGCCTCTCAACATATTCCCCTGCTTCCCTCTCAATCCCATCAAGCTGTGGACTATTACAGGCCCTTTGGCTATACCATACCAATGAACTGTGTGCAAGCTCATGCAGTAAAACTGTTACAAACATAAACTCCATCCCAGTGTATGTGGGTGTCCCATTATCTTTCTGTCATAGAGATTTAATCCATAATGTAAATGACAAGCACTGAGCAGCACTTACAGACTTCTACATATGGACAAGATCAAGAAGAATGGTAATTTTCTCCTTGCCAGCATCTCCTCGTCCACTTAGTGTCTGACCCCACTCTGTGCAATCCATGAAGGGGCCAAGATCAACCAGATGAATGTCTGGAAATGCATTTTCAAAAAATAGACAACATCTCGGTTAGTTGGAATCCAGTCTCTGATTGCCTCAATCTTGGCTTTGTTGGAAATCTGATCCTCAGTAGGGGTGCAGTGTTTCAAATTGGCAGGGAACTCAGTATCATCCTTGTGAAGGGAAGTCATAAGGTTAAGGTAGGGTTGACATAAGATGCTGTCACTGAGCAAGTGATTGCAGATTCAGGTAACTGTATTCAATACAAATCCATAGAAAGGATCAGCAGTTATATCTTTCACCAAAACACTATTGCATTTGCCTCAAAAAAGCTGGAGGGGCTTCATGGTGTGAGGAATGCGAGAAGAGAGCATAAATCATGTGGCTGGTTTGGCAATCAGTATCCTGTACAAGGCATCAACTCTGTTCGGTTATCAGTTGGTTAAAGTCAACTTCTATGAGCGGATTACACAATCGTCATAGATCGGTTACTCCCATATGTTGTGAAAGGACCCCCTTTTCCAGGGTGGGTACAGTTGAATGCCCGCTTCTCAATTAGCAAACACACAGCACCCTTCACGTACTCTTCCACCCTTGTTATTGCCTGTTTTCAATATGTTACAGTATCGCTTGTTCTGCATTAGGGTAGAAACAAAATCGAAAAATATGGATCAAGCGATGTGGCGGGCTGAAGTGCCAAGCAAGATACGATTCAATGCGGTGGGCGAACCAGGGATGCAGCTTGTGGAACAATTGTGTGGAGAGGAACCCTCACACATTGGTGGAGATGCTATACTTCGTGTAAACAATCGGTAAATCACATTCGAGCTTCTTCTCCGAGTGAAGTATCTGACCTCTCCTCAGTCACACTCTGTATTTCACCTGTATGGCTCCTTCCAATCTGATTGCAATTCTCCCCCAACGCTGGCGATTACATCCGTGCCACAACTCTCTTGGTTGCTGAAAGACAAAGTAGAGCCATTCTTGACCTGGTTTCGAGCCACGGTTTCTCGAGCATGTACAGATTGATTTGTGGCAACAAAAAGCAAAATTTTCGGAACGTACGTATCTTTACATATTACATATTTAAAACTACTTCCCCTCCTGATTATTGGACATATTATTTGGCGGCTGAGCAAGTGATCCGACCTACCAATCGCGTCATAACATCCTCTTGGGGGTCTCACATGAGATTCCGACAATGACGAATTTGCGCCTCACAGATAACCAAAGTCGTAACGTAAGGCTGTGTTTTTCAGTATCCCAGAAGCGGTGGATATTGTTTTCAGGCTGGATTTAGAGGTCGATAATGATGATTGGCACACACCAGTGCCATTGAGCAATCTCGATGTCAAACAGTATGTGATCCATACTTGGAGACTCATTTGGAAAAGGTAGTTACATTTGATTATGATTGGGGAATTAGTTTACTCGATTCGAATTGAGTGATTGGTTTCTATTTTATCAACGACGCATGTTGCATGGATGGCATCAAATGAACGTAGATTGTAGCAAGTCTCCGTTGCGATGTTCCGCCACGCCAGCAGTGTTAAGTCGGGTGAAGCTAATCCCTGACTCTCCTTCTACAAGCAGTGGCACGGCAAGGGAAATGGACGGTGCCACCTCCATAAACGGTCTTGAAGGCATCTCGTCTGGAGTTTCGCGTGGGCTTCGGGGTTGGAACGTCCAACGTGACTTCAGGAAGACGAGCCGCGGTCTCTGCATGCGCGGTTCTTAAGGGTCGGGTTGATTCTTCAGCAGAGTCAGAAGTATGAGATGAATGATGAACAGTTCCACCATGTATCTTCGAGCGTTCGTCAGCAACAGCTAATTTCCCAATTCCCCAGGGAATATGATCGCCGTTTGGTTGTCTCAAATGCTCAGGAGAAGTTGTTGCGCCATTTATAGAAGCAATCTGAAGCAAAATCGAGTATGTGGAAGTCAGGATTTATAATAATAATCTAGGACCGATTTGTATCATTACTCACGGTGAAGCGTGTTGTCCAAGCATGACTGGCGGCTGTAGATGCGTTTTTTTGGTCGAACTGAAATCATGGTGTTAGACATGTGAAAATATGTGGTGACCACTAACGAACTTGATAAAAATAAATTGCCGAGTTATGGTTCACATCTGGGCATGTCCAATCATAGGAAGACAACGATGTCCCATCGAGATCTGATACAACCTTAATGACACGGATCATATTATTGTTTGAACCTGACATTAGATCTGGAAGGAATGGGGAGGAAGGAAGAGGGTTAAAGGGGAGAAGGCACCTCTGATCAAAACCTGAAGATTCCAGCTCACCGATGTCAAATGATTTCCATGTCCCTGTGGTGTCTGGCTCCCATTCAATTGTACAATTAGATCCTGTCCTGAACGTCTCACCCGGACCAGGTGCTGTAGGGACAACCTGTGTCATACACGCGATTGGGAACGTAAGGAAGCTTAGCAGAAGGAGCATGGGAGGTTGGTCGCAAGCTAAGATGATAGTATTTAGTTCGTCGAGGCTTGGAGTTGTGCGTGAGTGATTAAGAGCGATGCCAGATCGCGTATCAGTTCTAAGCTGTTTTGATGAGGGGAGTAGGACTTTATACCCAAATGCAACCATTGAGTGGCAGACATCCGAGACATGGCTGGCATGAGCTGACAGCGACCCTTGGGGAGACATTGGGGTTCAAGGGAAGATGCATATACTGTCTCAATGATGTGTATTTGGTGCTTGTAGGTGGTGGTCGAATTAGATTCTGACTTGAAAAAGAATGCCCGGTTTGTATGCAGATCCTCTCGTTGTCATTGGTGATAGGCAAGCCAGCAGCAAGTCAATGCTTCAAGTTCCTGAGAGATCCGTGGCTGATACCGACCGTCAATGAGCCTGCTTCAGACTCAGGCCAGCTCTTGGACAACATGCAAACAGTTTGACGAGCGGGATGAGGATTTCCCAAACTCGTCATTACTCGTCATTAACCACGTCATGTGTTCAGAGTTATAGAATATCAAACGTTTTGTTTTTTCTTCTATAGGACTCCTCATTCCATACACCATGAATCCCCTCCAACTTTTTTATGGAGAACGCGGTAATATTGGGACATATAATGTAACTGATGATTATGACTACGGATCTGTAGTGACAGTAATTACCAACATCCGCGACTTCATACTCAGCAACAGTGTCTTGCGCCAACCATTCCTTCGGCTTATAACTTCCCTTCATGAGGATGAGACCAACTTCCCTGCTGACTTAAAAGACTGCCCCTCTACCAAGGACCATGTTCCCAACAAGATTAACATCAAAGCAATCAGAGATCAACTTCCAACTGATCAAGATGTTCTCTACTTTTTTAGAGATGCATTTCCAGACATCCATTTGGTTGATCGCTACTCCCTTGTGGGTTGCACAGACTGGGTTCACACATGGAGTGGACAAGAAGATGCTGCCAAAGAAAGAATCACCATTGTTCTTGGTCTTATCCAGTTTGGGCATCTGTCTGTATACTCTGTAAGCACTGATTGATGCTTGTCATTTACATTATACATTAAATCTTTATACCAGATGTTTGATGGGCCAATTATCACACCCCCACAGATTCTGTTTATGTTTATAACAGTCCTGCTGCATGAACTTGCACACTGTTTATTGGTGTGGTATACTCAAGGGGCCTGTCATAATCCACAGAATGGTGGGATTGAGAGGGAAGCAGGGGAGTATATTGAGAGGCAGTTTTGGGGTGGAACCCCATATGTTGAGTCTGATGAGGGTGGACCAAGCAAGAACCTACCCTTCCTACCAGTTGAGAAATTGTTGATAGCAAAAGAAGGTCAATTTTATTTCATTGGTATGTCTCTTGGTTCTTGTTGTTTGTTAAAGTTTTGAACTGGTACAAGATAAAAGATTACCGTTCATCAAGTTTAAGACCGCAAAATGTCTCCCCATATTTGATATTTCTGCATTTTTTCCTGCACCTCCAGTTGCAGTTGGGAAAATCCGTTCCAAATTTACGCATGTATTTAAGACCAGTTCACAGTAGTACTCCAGAACATGCATCCCCTTTGCAAGAATGACCAAACTATTGTTATGTCTTGGCAGAGTTTGAAGCTATGGCGTTAATCTAACGTCATGTGGAGCGTCAAACCCCAATCGCCTGTTGCAATGTAATGTCAACTTAAACCATCCAGAGTTTCGGTAAGCGTACTTACCGACCTCGTGCACCCACATGGATATGGTATCATCCCATCCTATGTGACTTTATGCTCACCTGAAGCTTACTGTAGCATTATTTCCATAACTCCTCTACAAGCTTAGAGAAGAACTATGGAATGAATGTTCCTCAATCTTCCACATATCTTGCAGTCCGAGCTTCTTTTGTTGACTCCTCGGCACCATCAAACAATAGAAAGCAGTTTTCAACCTGGCCCTTTCGCATACAGGAATTTTTTGCAGCACCTGTCGAATTATCACTACCGTGTCGGTTCAGTAACAACAGAACAACCTTGACAACAGTCTCCTGTCTCTGCTAGCCAAAACTCATTTTCTCACCCCCGATGCATTCAAACCCATTCACGGTGTAGGCTCCGTCATCGACAATAAGACCGAAAGCCTCTGGGAGTCGTGGATATC
>QFEC01002166.1:0-18673 GCA_003316585.1 Gomphus bonarii | reverse complement strand
TGAGCAGAACGGAGACTCTGGGAGTCGTGGATATCCTTCGAATCAGGAGCTGTAACTGGAGATAGTCCGCGTGCTCAGTGCAAGGAGTTGGTGGCAAGTTCTTCAGTCATAGTGAGTACAATGTGTGGGGCTCCTGCTTCCTCTACAACGCGTCCGGCACCACGATGCACTTGTCGCTCGTAGATACACATCCACTTCTGCCCACAGAGCTCCAGGGTCACCACATCTCTTCTCGACCATCAACCAGTCTACTTCATACTTTATATTGCCAAAGATATGGCTCGACTTGCACCAGGAGGCGAGAAAAATAATCATATCAAGAAAGAGTCGCCGCATTGATCGAGTGACTATACGTAAAGGAATTCATAGTATCGCGAGAGAAAACTTTGCCCCGTACATTACCAGGGTTCAGAAGAGATGTAGGAGCAACATATTACCTACAGAATCTGTGGGTTCTTCAGCACAAAATTGATTCAGTAAAGGATGTAACCGGACTAATAATGAACAAGACAACGGGCCACTAACCCAGCAGTTGTTCTTGAATTCTGAGACAAATTGCTCATGTGTCCGCAACTGCAAGATGAATACAGACTCATCACACCCTTTTAGTCTCATCCCAGTTATGGCATCGGCGTTCTCATAGGCACGTGAGATGCTATTTATCATATTGTCACTCTATCTCATCCTCCTCGCTGCTAAAAACCAGACCTACAATCCGCACCGAGAAAGCAAAATGCATATGCACACAGTGGAATCAACGGTCCCGTGGAGTTTTACAAAAAAGCAAATCTTTCGCGTACCATCCACCTTCTGATGCTGCCGCTGCTTTCAAGGACACACCCAACATTGTGGGTATATAGCTTGTCAACGAGCCTCAAAACAACAGCTCTCTGCAATGTTGGTACCAGTCAGCTTTGGACTCCATCCGTTCTGCAATGGGCCCAGACTTGCCCCTTTACATCCATGATGCCTAGGATACACACCAATATGCCTCTCTCGTGCATGCCCGTTCGGATTTCGTAGTCCTCGATCACCACTTATACCGGTGCTTCACGTCCCAGGCCCATACTTTGTCTGGCGACCAGCATGCTTTCAGCACTACCCCGCGAAGAGTTTGCACGATATGCAGACACTACACGAGGAAATATCTTTGTAGCAGAGTTCTCTGCTGCACTGAATCCGAACTCAATCGGAACGTCAAATGCTGGAGAACAAGACAGACAGAGGAGGGCGTTTGCCAGAGCACAGCTAGATATGTTCGAACGCAGATGCGGGGGCTGGTGGATGTGGACATACAAGAAAAATGGGTGGGACGCCGGATGGAGCCTCAGAGATAGCATGCGCGTTGAGATTATGCCAGGTTGGGTCAGAATCCGCAGGGGACTATTATGTGAGAATGATGAACGAAAACGTGATGAGCAAGCGTCAACCGCACTCGAAGAACACTCCCGATATTGGTCGGCCCACAAGGGTACGTACGGACATTGGCGATTCGACACCGGGTTCAAGCAGGAATGGGACGATGGGTTTTTGTTCTTCTCCTCCCCGGATTCTATTGTGAAGACCCCTGTGTCAGAGCTAGGATTTGTGGGTCAATGGCAGAAGCGGAAAATGTTGGAACACATCTCAGATCATGACGCTAACAAACCGTCTGGGAATTTGGTGCGTATGAGTGTTAGTAAGTATATACTCGATTAATATGTTGACGATATACTTGCACTACAGAACATGGGTTCGGTCAAGGCCTTGAGGCCGCAACGAGATTTTACAAGGGTGATGCATAATGTGGACAATGGAAACGCACCTAAATTTGAGACTGGGGCCACTGGAAACAGGTGTTCGTAACAGAGTAAAACAGAAGCTATGGGTGAGGATGTGATACTGGTTGTTGCGAACTACCGTACATCTAATGTGAACTGGCCAATCAAAGCAATAATACACGTAGCCATCAAAATACTTTACAAGTATATGGAGAACTCATCCAGACTCGCAAGGTGGGAGCCAGACTGAGCGAAGCCGTAATGGAATGATCCGATGAACCCTACGGCGGCTGGCTTGCAGCATCTGATGGGATATCTGGATTTTGAATAACTGGACCTTAGGGAAGATAGAATAACAGGAAATGATCAGTCACCCCACATGTCATGGCATTCGCTGTTGTGATTAGCGCAGTAGTCTAGAGACAAGTAGCTCAGTGAAACGACAATTCACTGAGCCTATTGCTATTATCGTACCTAGAGACAAGTAGCTACACAATAGAGTGAGCCTACATAGTCTCTCGGTGTATACAAGGGTACGTACCTCAGTGAAAGAACAATTCACTGAGGTGCATCTATCTACGTGTCCATAACTTATACTGTCTCGATCATTGATGACCGAGACTACTAAGCTCCTATTAGTCCTACCGGCCAAAGCGTTCTACATGACTCTGCGTTCTACGCTTTACCGATATCCATCCCAACGTTCGCATCTTTACGGAGTGTCCTGCAGAACTTCCGTGCCAAGATTTGAAAATCAAAATTTTGGGAGAACTTGATTGGGACAACATCGACCGTTCAAAGCACAACACATGAAAAAGGCTATCTTGGGATAGGTCAACGAGCCAAATAAGGCAAATCTTTTATAATGCCGACTGGGGAACGTTCTATTTAAATTTTTTTCAATACTATGTGGGGCACGCGGTGCTTGGGAACTTTGATATGTAAGTGGTGGCTGCCATGAATCGTGGATTTAAATAGAGTTCATCATCAAGAATAGAGTGGGAGAGTGAAGTGGAAAATCTCCACTTACAATGTTAAACTTTAATGATCATCAGTTTTGCATAACTTTACAAGTGCCTAATCGGATCATAAGCGCTCATACCGAACTTCCCATGGACGAGCCACCCAAGTTCTCTCTTGAGCGTCCATAAAAGGGCGGGTGTTTCAGTCGGATGTTGAAGATTGATCTAATTCCAGATCTCACAGACAACAAGGGTGAATATATTTTGAACGTTATCGGCATCACCCAAAACGGTGTACACATTCTCGAACCGTGCGTCGTTTTGCAGGTTCTTTCTTCTTTACTTTCGGGCTTCATATGTGAGCTCACAGGAGAGAGACCATCACTCAAAAACTTGGCGACAAATTCATGACGCATTTTTACTGAGCGAGGAGTGGATTTCTTTGAGAAACTCAAGTCGCATGGTATCAGCGATGACGACGACATGGGGGAGGAAAATACCTCTGCAGAAACCAATGAATCCTATGTAATACAGATAAATGAATCCGATGGAAAACAGATATTGGAACATCCAATGACACCAGAGGAGTTATTTCAGATGCGGAAAGAGATGCTTCCCCAGTTACAGTGCGCGGTCTCTCTTTTTTTTAATAATTAGCAAATTCTCAACCAGGAAAAATATACATGGTAGTGTAGCCTTTGGGGAGATGTCTCAGGCTCGAGATTTGTTATCGGTTTTGGCTTCTATCCCCGATCAAGAACCTCCTGTTCCTGGTCTTCCTAGTGGCTCTTTTGCATCAACTACTGTTTCAAAGCCTGCGGAGATCCCATTCGTTCAAACATTCAATGCGCAGCTCCTTCTAGGTGGTAAGGGTGAAGCCCTTCGAAAATCAGCTGCCGCATTCAAGACAGCTGCAGTAGCTTGGAACGGGTTCGACTCCTCGGTGAAAAATACTGGAGCGATGCGCTCAAAACGAGAAATGACAACTGGGGTCTGGTTCCGGCGCCTCTTCCTCCAGGCGCACTAGGAAAGGCGCAGATAAAACGGTTCAAGACTTTTGGATCACATTCGGGCTTGCAGAATGTAAGTGGAAATAATACACAGCTAAGTAAAAATCGCGGAAAATTGAAGACACAACAAAGCACCGATGGCGTTCAAACGATGAGCCATGGGACATCTGGCCGTTCATGATTCAGAAGATACCCCGGTACTCTTCCCTCGTCACCAAGTAACACGGATGCTCGTAAGTCTTGTCACCACAGATGGAGCCGGACAGCAGTATACATCCCACGACACATGGAAACCATTGGACTACTCTGACATCAACTCCCTTTTGCGTTCAGCACGGGACGAGATCATAGACCAGGAAATATTCTCGCAACTAATCAAAGAGGCCCCCATGCTCCCAATTGCTACAGTCAGTGTTTCCGAAAGGCTCATATTGATCGAGGCGCCACAAAACTCCGAGATCCGCTTCGAACTTGTGAGTCTTGTTTTTTTTTTTTTGTCTCATCATGCAAGTCTTTCTATCTAAAATACGGTCAAGATCTTCCTGCAGAATCCCCATTTGCAAGCTCTGCAATCCCCGAAGATCGGGCCACTTGCGACCTAATACGTTCTTCGCTCATCCTTCTCTTGTTGCGCGCTCAAGCGTTTACGCGAAAACAGCGGCTTTCATTGCCCGCTTCTCGATTAACAAACAAACAGCGTCCCTCACCTACTCTTCCGCCCTTGTTATTGCCTGTTTTCAATATGTTACAGTATCGGCTGTTCTGCAGCAGGGTGGAAACAGAATTGAAAAATATGGGATCAAGCGATGTGGCGGGCTGGAGTGCCAAGCAAGATACGATTCAATGCGGTGGGCGAACCAGGGATGCAGCTTGTGGAACAATTGTGTGGAGAGGAGCCCTCACACATTGGTGGAGATGCTATACTTCGTGTAAACAATCGGTAAATCACATTAGAGCTTCTTCTCCGAGTGAAGTCCTCTCCTCAATCACCCTCTGTATTTCACCTTTATGGCTCCCTCCAATCTGGTTGCAAATCTCCCCCAAGCAACGCTGACGATCACATCCGTGCCACAACTCTCTCAGTTGCTGAAAGACGAAGTAGAGCGCTGCTTGTCTGCAAAATCGGGAAAGCGGTTTCTGCTTCGGTAGATGGAACGTGGGTTTGTGGACAATATCAGTTTACCAATGTATCGGTCTCTGGGAAACGCGTGTCTTGTAAGTATTATTGCTATGGCTTTGGCCGGGGGAAGCTTTTGACGTTTGAGCCAAACCTGACAAAGTACATTTTGCGCCTGAGGGGATCCCAATTTTTAACCTGTCGCGTCTTGGAGGTGAGAAGTAAGAAGTAACGAGAAAACGCCAATCGCATGGAAATAAAGAAGACTACATATCTCTAGTGGCTACAATTACTCAGATCCGTGAACGCATACTCAGTGACAGTGTCTTGCGCCAACCATTCCTTCAGCTTATTACTTCCCTTCACATGGATGACACCCACTTCCCTGCTGAGTTGAAAGAATGCCCCTCTACCAAGGACCATATTCCCAACAAGATTAACATCAGAGCAATCAGAGATCAACTTCCAACTGATCAAGATGTTCTCTACTTTTTTTAGAGATGCATTTCCAGACATCCATCTGGTTGATCGCTACTCCCTTATGAATTGCATGAAATGGGATCACAGCCAAGGAGATGTTGACAATAGGAGAATCTTCATTGTTTTTGGTCTTACCAAGTTTGGGCACCTGTCTGTAAGTGTTGGCTAATGCTCACATTACATTATAAATTAAATGCATGACAGCAAATTGATGGGCCACCAATCTCACCCTCAGAGATTCTGTTTATGTTTATAACAGTCCTGCTACATGAACTTGCACACAGTTTATTGGTGTGGTATACTCAGGGGGCCTGTAATAATCCACAGCATGGTGGGATTGAGAGGGAAGCAGGGGAGTATATTGAGAGGCAGTTTTGGGGCGGAACCCCATACATTCAGTCCGATGAAGATGGACCAGGCAAGAACCTACCCTTCCTATCAGTTGAGAAATTGTTGATAGCAAAAGAAGGTCATTTTTATCCCATTGGTATGTCTCTTGGTTCTTGTTCCTTGTTGAAGTTTCTGAACCGGTAGTAGACAGAGATTTGATGTTAAAAATTCTCCGGTTTGACACCTCAAAAGGTCTCCCTGTACTTGATACTTGTCCACTTTCTCCTGCACCTCCAGTTACAGCTGGGCAAACCCGTTCCAAATATACACATGTGTTTAGGACACCTCCAGCCCATGCGACTCCATGATAGAAGAACCCCCTTTGAATTGCATCCCCTTTGCAAGAATGACAAAAATCTATGTTATGCTTGGCAGTGATTGAAGCATGTGGTGTTGGTCCAATAGTTGTCATGAACAGTAAAGCTTTTTACTTTTTAGTGTTGTAAATAATACTAGTGTTCAGTGCAGAAGATACAGTGTACAACCACCTCCCTATCTCATGTGGAATGTCAAACCACACCTGTCTGTTGCAATGTAATACTAGCGACATGTCAACTCAAAGCATCCAGAGTACCAATACTTGGACTCGTTGACTTCATGCACCCAAAAAAGCTCTTGGATCACCTATCCATTCAAGGGCAGTCACTGTATTATTAAAACCTATCGGTTAAGCAATAGCTTCAGAGGTGCTTAGATGTTTCAGCCGGCACTTTGGTGCGGGCTTCCCGTCGGTGTGAGAGGTGTGGGGACCCTACAGTAACAGGTTACCGATCCAAATAGGTTCGGCTGGTTGGCCAAAGGCACACCTGGTAAATATTTGGAAAAGAGGGTCCAACTTTTAAATGTACAGGTGACATCGCCATCCAAAAAAAAAAAAAAAAACCTTTGATTGCTTCAATTTATAGAGGTTGGCTAACAATAGACCTGATGCTTAGACTAAATATTACGATACAGTAGCACGACTCGTCGTTAACACAAGTCGATTCACTCGTATCGATTCATAGTATGCCATGAATGTACAGCAAGTGACACTACCCTTGCAACTGATGTCTCGGGCACGCTCATCGCAAACGACTGGGAGTTTATATTGCCGACGAAAATACAAAGCCCGAGGGCGAAGAAGAATCATCGATCTCGTGAAGGCCATCAACTGGCAACCGAACACTGAACACCGATGGATACAACTGAGAACAAGACGTGGCATGGTGTCACAATAAAAGCATGATCATAGATAAAATTTCGTTAAGCTAAAGAATCTCGAAAATTTGACTTCATTTCATTTCTTCTGGGCAGCGTATGGGTTCACAGAGTACACCTTGATGACCGGAGGACTCTTGGTGAGGTCTGCGGTCACGATGACCTAGGAAAATGTAAAAACCTGGTCTTGTCGAAACTGCTCCGGATAGGAAAGACGTACCGGAACACCCTGCAATTCCTTGATATCTTGAATACGATGTCCGGTCGACGTCGTCCTGAGTCCCTCAAACTCGGGCATAGTCTTGGCCTGGGAAAGAAGGCGCTGCTTCGAGGTTTCCTTCTTCTCCGGCTTCTCCGTACGACCGATCACGACTTCATCTTCATCTTCATCTTCTTCGAAGAGAGCCGATTCGTCATGCACCGAACGGGACGTCACTTCCATTTTCAGGGCATGCTGCTCCGCAGTCTGCTTCACCTTCATCAAATGCTCATCGTCGCTGTTCTCCGCAAGCCAACTGATAACATCACGATCAGACCAATATATCTGCAGTGTATGCGAATGCTCGTCATAGACGTGGTTCTAAAATTGCCGGTTTCAGCGCCTGGTTGGTATATAATAAACTTAAAACTAACATCAATGGGCATTTGGTCCACGTGAACGCGCTTCTCAATGCCAAACTCAGGCACAAGAACATCAAATGCTGCGTCAAGGACACCAACAACTGTGGCTTGACGGACAACAGGACCGTAGCGTTGCGTGAGATCAGCGATAAGCAAGCAAAGGTAAAGATGGGCAGATTGCTCCTGTGCAAGCTTGGCAGAGTCCTTTTTACTAAAGAAAAATATGAATAGAGGAATCACGATATATGCATGAAGGACACACATGTTACACTGCTGAGCTATCTTGGCGACGGAGTCGCGATCCATCGTGAATTTAGGTTCAACGCCAACACCCAACAAGATGGACTCCAGTTGGCGATGGACAATAAGGTCTGCATACCGGCGGATGGGCGAAGTGAAATGAGTGTACAAGGGAGCGTTGAGAGCGTAGTGATGATACTTGGCGATGTCAAGCATGCCAGCACAGAAATATTTAGCTCGATGCGTCGCTTTGTGAGATAAAAGGGAAATGATGCGACAGTGAACCGGGTTTTTGATCGCGTTGAATGATTTCATCAAAGCTCCCGCAGAGGATATATCCATCTCATAACCTAGGCGAGCAGCTTTCTCAACAAATGCGACCTAAATAAACAGTCAGGTTCGATGCTCGTTGTAAACGGACCGATAATTCAACTCACCAGACGACGCTCAATAGGATCTTCATGGCGACGAAGAAGAGCTTGTTCAGGAAGATGCAATGCAACCTGCTGAGCGACGGACATGTTGGCAAGTAGCATAAACTTAAAGCAGAAAGAAAGTCAACACAAGGCATGCATGAGTGAATGATGAGAGAATATACCTCTTCTATCAAGTGATTTGCCTCTGCGGAATCGTACGGCGAACAATCGAGAGGCAATCCATCGTCTCCAAGCACGAATGAAAGACGAGTCGAATGAAGGGAAAGACAACCGTTCTCAAATCTGTTCGCACGCATTTGTTTGGCAAGATTCTACCAAACAGCCTGTCAAACACTGCACCGAATGCAGATGACACTCAACACCCAACATACCCGAAGAAGCCTAATATCATTCTCAATCGCAGAGGCATCGTGCTCTGGGATGATAGTGACGTCCCCCAGGGCTTTACCATCAATAACATTTTGCGCATTGGCGTACGACAGTTTAGCAGCGGATCTGTACGAAGGGTCAACAAAAGATATGAGATGATGCTGGGAAGTCACATACATTATAACGGTTTTACCGAACCATTTCTTCAGTACCCGGGAGTCTTCGGTCATAGTAAATATGACTGAGAAGGCGAGCCTTTCTTCCCCAGGTTGAAGACTGCACAACTGCTCACTGAGTGTGGGTGGCAACATTGGTACAGCACGCTGCACGAGATAGACGCTAGTGGCCCTCTTGCGTGCATCACGGTCCAGCGCTGTGTTCGGCTTCACGAAGTGCGATACGTCTGCAATATGGACACCGACTTCGTAAGTTCCATCTTCATTCTTCTTAATCGACAAGGCATCGTCTATGTCCTTGGCTGACTCAGGGTCTATGGAGAATACCCGTTCTGAACGCATATCGAGCCGACCTTCAAGCTCGCGTTCAGGAATGCTACGGAGGATGAGTTAGAACTGTGAAGGAAATTGACAGCCTCCATACGCACGTCCATGGAACTGGAGGCAAGCACTTGAGGACGTTGTCTGTAAAGTCCTCGGTAGGGAAGTTACAATCCTTAAGCAGCGCGCTGGTCTCCACTTCAACGTCACCGATCGGACCGAGTTCCTCCACCAATGTGCCGAAGGGATGAAGTGAGCTGATAGGCTAGGAAATATATCGAATATGATCAGTTCAATATCTGAATAAGAAAATGTATACGAAAACACACATGACGTTTGATACAAGCCACAAAAAGCTTGTTGCTATACACATCGGCGTTCTGAACAAAGTCAGGAGGCGCCTGTTCAGTTGGAATGGCAATGAGAGGGACACGCTTGTCTGTAGGCTTGAACCAAACAATCTTTGGCCTCTCCGTGGGAGCGCGACGGAGATCCTCGCCACGATCGCCCTCACGCTCACGGCGTTCAGCTTCCTGCTTCTCTTTGGTTGCCGCAGATGAAGGGCGGAGAAGCCCTAGGGTACCTGAGAACAGTTGTCCAGGCATGCGCTCTACAACAGCAACGACATGACCAGCGAACTGAGGCTTGACCTCGTCTGTAACCCTGACGAAAAGTCAATCTCATCGTCCAGTATAAAAGATATCGGTTATCTTACTCTTCATCTTCGAATAGCATTAGACCCTGACCCTCAACCTCAACATCGTCCTTTTTCTTGTCATTCTTACGACCAGCAACGGACTTCGGATCGTAAGCAGCGTTCTCTTCCTTCTTTCGCTTCTTCTCTTCCTTCTCCTTCTTCGTGCCCCAAACTTCATCAACGTCAAGTAACTCGACGGCGACGATATCACCCTCGAGAGCACGGTTGCGGTCTTTTGATCCACAGATATAAATGTCGGCGTCGAGGACCTCAGTAGCAACGTAGGCATCGGACCGATTACGTTTGTTCACACGCAGAATACCAACGACAAGTTTTCCAGCGGCGAGGAGAGGGGGTAGAGATGCTTGCGGAAGATAGGGCGCAAAGAGAGATTTACGCTGGGGTTGATTCTGCTGTTGAAGTTGCATCTACTCATACTGATTAATCACCAGCCTTTAACCCTCTCTACACTAGGGATCCTCACCTGAAATTGTTGATGTTGCTGCTGCAACAAATTGTACCCGCCAGCATTGATGCCCATCATGTTGGCTGCCATGACATTGGGTAACATGTTAGGGAAGCTAAAAGAGGGCATCTTCTGGTGGTGACCACCAGCTGCCGCACGAAACTGTTGCAAGCTCTGCAATTGCGCCTGAGCTTGCGCCAGGTCACCTAAACCGTTGCTCGCACCGACCGCGCCGGCACCTCCATCTAGGTTTATGGCATGAGACTACAAAGGTATTAATTAACCAGGTAACTTGACTCACTGATGCGCCAAGTCGAATCGGCTCTGGAAACCTGCCTAGAATGACCTCCAAATGCCGCGGGAGGTACGAAACCATCATCGAAACCATCTTGCCCAAACTGATTGAATGCTTGTACGGTATTTGGTGTCCCTCTATTGAGAACATTAACACTGTGGCGTCTACCATGTCCTCGGGGTACGCCCTGTTGATCCTCGCTACTAACTCCCAAACCAACGCCACCTCCCAAGCCGGTATTGAAGCCTATGTTCGGGATGTTAAAACTGCCGAAACTACCACCAACCATACCAATAGGGCTAGAGGGTATCTGCTGGCTTTGAATACGCCTATGAACATTGGGACGTCCACCCGGGCTCATCTGCGAATTGTTGAGCGTTGCCATGACTTGGTTTGAGGCTAACTGTTGTTGAAGAAGCTGTTGCTGCTGATGCTGGAGCGCCTCGATCTGGTTTTGGAGAGCAAGCTGTACAAAATTCTATGGTATGAGGAACACTGTGAGACGGAGAAAAGTCATTGAGCCAATCTCACCTGTTCTCGCATGAGATCTGGAAGCTGACCACGGTTCTCACTACCAGGATTATTGTTCTGTTGTTGCTGAGATGAATCAGACTGATAGTCTTGTTGCTGACTCTGTTGGGGAAATTGAAAGCCTAAATCTTCATTCTCGAGGATCGGTGGACCTAGAGGAACATTAGAAGCCGCCCGCCTCCTTGCTCCAAATGTGAATGTAGGAGCAAGCTGAGGGCGCCCCGAAGGACCGATGACTTCTCCCTGTTCCTGTTGTCCAGCGAGAGCGGCAAAGCGAGGAGCACTGAAGCCGGAAGGTTGGGTTCCACGAGGGAAAGGTTGCTGACCATAAATATGCTCGGGGATTTCCCCATCTTCAAACTGCTGCTGCTGGGGACTGCGGACATCTTCGTTATCCTCCATCATGGAGCCCAATTGAGATGAAAACTGCGGCATTTGATGAGGATAGGCCGGCATTCCGCTGCCATGAGATCCCAGTGAAGCGGCCTTGCGGTGCCTAGCTGCCTCAGCCGCACCAGAAACTGGGAAGCCTGCGGCACCAGGTTGAAAAATGGGCGCATTCGGGGGTAGATTGGACGAGATGTGAGATTGTGGAAGAGGCATTGAAGCAGAACTGGAGATAGCTGCTGGTTGAGACGGGGGTGAGATGGACTTCAGATCAGTAATCACACGTTGAAGCGACATAAGTGCGTCGCTGCCTTCCGCACCTGGAACAGGTACAGGAGAGGAGGGGGCAGGTTTGGAATCCTTTGTAGTATTTCCACTACCTTGGCGTGCGCCGGCGGATGATTGACCTTTCCTGTGGTTTCCGCCACCCCCACCTCGGTTTTGACTAGAACTTCTACCACCTCGTTGATCATTTTTCTTATTATCTCCGCCTTCCTTCTTCTTCGCATCCCCATCCTTCTTTTTGGACGCATCGTTGGAATCAGTTTGAGAAGACGCGGCGCCGGCAGGCTTCTTGTTGCTGGCTCTAGAAGAGGGCCGGGGACCACCGGTATTGTTGGCATTGGCGGTGCCAGACGATGACTTAGAGTTCGTAGAGGTCTTTTTTGAACGGTTTCCACCACTTGCAAGACCAGTACCTTTCTTTTCGTCCTTCTTGGCAGCAGTGGCTTGTGTGGTTTCGTCTGTCATATCGTTCGTAATCAGATTACACTTGGTATTATTTGGGTTTGAGGGGCTTTTCGATTGTTTTTGGACTGTTAGATTTTTCTTACGTATCAGTGGTTCGGCTGAAGTTTGGGAAGGGAAGGCTGTTGAAGAAAATGAGAGAAAGACAAGCTGCGGAACTGGTAGACAGACCGGTTCGCAGGTGCGAGGATTGCCTTGGCTGGGCCTTGGGTGTAGAGCGACGGCGTTGCCTGGATCGGCGAGTGGACACGGGTCGTGTGCGTGGGGTTTTCGCAGTTGAACGGTCGTAGATGGAAGAGAGTGAACAAGTTGTTGGGAGCTATGCAATTTCGAACGGCGCTCGATATTTTGCAATTTTTTGGTATTTAGTCCCGCTCGGCTGCAGGTGCCTAACAACTGCACTTATTGTACTGCAACAATGAGAAATAATAAGAATAGTGGCATTCAACCCATTTTACATGGACACGTGATACAAGAAGTGCCAACTTCATAGCGACTTGCTCATAACTCTGATCTGGGATCAAAACTTGCGTCGATCCTTTCCACCTAGTAACCTGATATACTATCATCCTCTGGTTCCGGATATGACCCTGCCCAACATCGAGTCCAATCATGCAATTGATATCCGGCATACGGATCAACCGAGTAGTCGAGCACAACATTTTGAAAATAGCTCAATTCCTGCCCACTATCTTCGACGTTTTGCCTATACTCCAGATCAAAACTCAATCGATCACTTTGATGTCCCAATCCCTTTTGAGTGAGTCCAATACGTCTTTCTCACACGTTGGATTGGCCGCCCTCGTGCATTTCCTCAGCAAACGGGTAGCGAATCCGAACTTTCGCGAATCTATGGCCGTACTTTTGACGCAATAGTCTAGAGCCAACCCAACAACTTCAACCTCGGTAATTCCACGTTGGTACAGAACCTTCGCCAACGGTGTAAAAATTGTGTAGTCATTATCGGAGAAGGCTGAGTAGGCGTCCACGCCAATGTGTGTTCCCTGGATGACCTGTCATTAAATGCAAACTTGCATGCTGAGTCATGCCAAGGATACCTTACGAATGTACACCACCTTCTCCAGATTCAGTGCATCAAGCCTACTTTGGACTCCTTCCTCGATTCTGCTTCCATGCGACTCCTGTACACAATGGTCGGGCCACAATATTTGTGGGATGCTCTTATCCTTGCTATGCAATTTCGGTACATTGATCTCGGTAAAAGGGGTCTTCGAATGCGTCGAAGCAAACGATATATGACCCAATGGATGCCCTAGAACTATTCTAATCTTATTCACTGTGTAAGTTGCTCAAACTCACAATCCTGTGGTGAAGTCAACGAAAATGCGAAACAAAGTCACATACACTCGCCATAGATGCGACAACCACATCGTACTGCTCGGCATGTTCAAGAAGTTCGTAGATGTGCGGTAATATCATATCACCGCCAGGGACTGCGAGGGCGCCTTGTGGAAGAAAATCATACTGGATGTCAACAAGCAAGAGTGCTTTCGTATTGCTAGGCATGGTGGTGCACCGTTAACGAATTTCCGTCTCATAAAAAGATCAACTGGAATAAGCGCTCCACACTATCAGCAAACACTCACTTAGTGTGACATAGAGTGTACAAATAGCCTGAAGCAAACAGTGATCACTTAGAAAGCTCGCACGAGTCAAGCAGATTCAAAGGGACAACAGTTTCAGTCTGGACGCAAGCGTGGGAAAGTTGGAAATAGCCGTGGTATACCATCTAATAAACAACAGCCGACTGTATCTAAGCATGTAAACGTTTCACAATGGCCTCGGTGAATTCCTGCGTGTTTGCTTTCCCTCCAAGATCTCCCGTAATGGTCTTGCCTTCTGCAATGGTCTGTAATCTCTCCTCAGATAATGCGACCAGTGTACAGAATGAATGAACTCACACCAAGGGCAGCCTTCTCGATCTTCGCTGCATGTTCATAGAGGTTCATGTGCCTATCGATTTTAAGTAATAATCCTGAGGATGGAGTTAATCGATATACCTCAACATCATCAATGATGAAAGAAGAAGCGCAGTGGGATTAGCAAGGCCCTTGCCTGATGATCCAGTAGTTTATTCAACATGAAGAGTAGACGCGCTACAAGCGTCCGTACCTGCAATATCAGGTGCAGAACCGTGTACGGCTTCGAAAATTGATGCATCCTGTATTATACACCAGGCATGCAGACGGAAAACTGAGCGGTATATCCAAAGGAAACACGTACCCGTCCAATGTTCCCTGAAGGTGTTAGACCCAGACCCCCAATAAGCCCAGCACACATGTCGGATAAGATGTCCCCGTACAGGTTTGGCATCACCATCACTCGGTCGGCGTACGGTCGAGGGTTTTGGCACACTTGGAGACAAACTCGGTCAAGCAGGTCCTCGTCATAAGCGATATCAGGGAAATCTCTTGCGACTTGTCGACACGCAGATAAAAACATGCCGTCAGACATCTTCCTGTGGAAAAAGGTCAAATTATAGACAGGGTGTGCAGGATGGAACAAAGGCGGACATGATATTGGCCTTATGCACGGCTGTGACGCGATTCCTGTTATTTGCTTGCGCATAGTGGAACGCGTATCGCGCAACTCTTTCCGAGGCATCCCAGGTGATCAATTTGATGGACTGTACAACACCGTCCACAACCTTGAATAAACAAATGGAATTAACCCTCTGGTTATGCAGAAAAATATCATCAAACCTCGTGTTCAATACCAGAGTACTCCCCTTCGGTATTCTCACGGATGAGAACAGTGTTGACATCATCGTAAGGTGTTTTATACCCTTTGATGGATGCACATGGGCGCACGTTGGCAAAAAGGTTGAACGTGCGGCGAAGCGTTAAGTTGAGCGAGACGTGACCTTTCCCGACTGGAAAAATACTTAGTAGTTCTTCTTTTAGCCTTAAGTCGCGAAAGAGGATACATACTGGGTGTGGCCAATGGCCCTGGAGGTGATACCGTATTATAACAGCATACCCGTAAGACACCACAAGGCGCACCTTTCAGAGCTACTGTATTCTTCTTGACAGAAGTAATAGCAGAATCTGGGATAACAGTCTTTCCTCCCCTCAACACCGGGGTGACGCTGACTTCCTCCCATTCTATCGGTACCTATGACCAGAGTGAGGAGGGTTGACTCAGGAGGTGATTGGAGCCGCCTAACCTGAGCTGCTGCATAGATAGATTTGACAGCCTCGCTTATCTCCGGCCCAATGCCTAAATTGATAAAAAAGAGTCAATGTCAGTCAAACAAAATCCCTTGAACGAAACATACCGTCTCCGGGGATCAATGTTACAACGTACTTGCCCTTCACAATAAGGAATCAGGGAAGAGAGTATAAGCAGACAAAAGAAGTATACTAGAAGCATACATTTGGATTTTTGAGACCTGCAAAAGCGGCTGTAGGGGACGGAGCAGCATATCCTCGTCGTATGGGAAGCTATTCGAACAAGCTTTAAATGCCCACTATACGCTGAAAGTAATGCAAATCACCTGGGAATGTCGTAGCATGCACTTTGCCGCACCAGGCAGCGGATGGAAGGCAAACATAATGGGATTGCTATTTTCACGGCGTGAAACCCTGAGAGAACTTTACGTATTTTTTTGTTTCAATCTCAGATTACAATCTGCCAGCGGGTGTTCGATCTTTATAAGTTTAAACGTTCGTCGAAACGCAAGAGGTGGTATTTCCGGCATTCCATATTTGGCATGTATGTAGTATGTATACGTAGAGATCCAAGACGAAAGTAGGAACATCAACCACTGAGCAGTCCATTGAGTTGCTCTCGATATTGCTCCATCTGCCTCCGTTCTTCCTCCTCCTCGGCCTCGTTCTGAATGGTCTGAAATACTATTAAGCAAGACCAAAGGCAAGACCAAAGGCAAAAACAAACACTTACCGGAAGCTCCGTCCCGACACTTCCAGCCTGTCCCAACTTCCCATCTGTAAGTTCAAACAAAACCTTATCGACTTCAGCGTCAGCTTCTTCTTCCAGCTCTTCATCATCGTCAAGCTGAATTGTCTCGTCTATCATCTCCTCTAGTATCCCAGCCTAATCTCGAACGGTCAGAAAATCTCTCAAATACAATCGAGGGACAAACTTTCGTCATTTCCATGTTCATCTCACGCATAGTTTGGCTGATCTGTGGCAATTTGACCAGGGTGTTCGAAAGCTTCATAATTTCTGTCGATTTCTGTAATGACCCTGTAACTTTGACCATCGCTGTGAGTGTATGAAGCGTTAGTCAAGCAATGTGTCATAATCATCAACTCGCCCACCCATTTGTTGCGTCAATTGCACTTCAATTGACCCTAGCCTAGCTTTACTAACGTGCAGCCGGTCCTTCTGCTTGTTACTTCGAACGACCTCTTTTGCCAATATTCTTGCACTTTTCGTATCTCCCTTGGAGGCCAATTGCTTTAATTGCATGCGCGCTTTGTTTGTAGCAGTGTCTAACTGCCCAATACGGTGTCAAAAGATAGGGCTGCCCAGCTCAATATCTCGCACCTGTCTTATCTCACGCTCCAGATGACGCTGTTCACCCTTAAGCCGCCTTTGCCAAGTTCGTACTTTCTCTTCAGGACTTGGCCCACTGAAGAAGCGATTGATGGACTGCATTGACTGCGTAGTACTTTCGATAACCAACTTCGAGAAAACCCCTAGAAGGGAAATATAGGAAAATATCAAATGTTGTTTGAAAACGCACCACGCAGTCCAGCGATGGACGTGTGGCGGTACGAGTAACGTAAGATTACATAACCCGCCCCTGCTCTGGACGAACGCTCAACTAGATCCTCATTCCGGTAAAAATTCAAATTTACTTGAACGAGGTCCCTAGGGGGACTGTGATTTATTTGATGAGATTAGAGGGTGTGATGAGTGTGCATTCATCTTGCAGTTGCGGACACATGAGCAATTTGTCTCAGAATTCAAGAACAACTGCTGGGTTAGTGGCCCGTTGTCTTGTTCATCAGCACAAAATTGATTCAGTAAAGGATGTAACCGGACTAATTAAGAACCCACAGATTCTGTAGGTAATATGTTGCTCCTACATCTCTTCTGAACCCTGGTAATGTACGGAGTAATCAAAGTCTTCTCTGGCGATACTATGAATTCCTTTACGTATAGTCACTCGATCAGCGCGGCGACTCTTTCTTGATATGGTTAATTTTCTCGCTTCCTGATGCAAGTCGAACCATATCTTTGGCAGTATAGAGTATGAAGTAGACTGGTTGAGAGGAGATGTGGTGACCCTGGAGCTCTGTGAGCAGAAGTGGATGTGTATCTACGAGCAACAAGTGCATCGTGGTGCCGGACGCGTTGTAGAGGAAGCAGGACCAGCCCCACAGTACTCACTATGACTGAAGAACTAGCCACCAACTCCTTGCATTGATCACGCGGACTATCTCCAGTTACAGCTCCTGATTCGAAGGATATCCACGATTCCCAGAGGCTTTCGGTCTTATTGTCGATGACGGAGCCTACACCGCGAATGGGTTTGAATGCATCGGGGGTGAGAAAATGAGTTTTGGCTAGCAGAGACGGGAGACTGTTGTCAAGGTTGTTCTGTTGTTATTGAACTGGCACGGTAGTGATAATTCGACAGGTGCTGCAAAAAATTCCTGTACGCGAAAGGGACCAGGTTGAAAACTACTTTCTATTGTTTGGTGGTGCCGAGGAGTCACCAAAAGAAGCTCGGACTGCAAGATATGTGGAAGATTGAGGAACATTCATTCCATAGTTCTTCTCTAAGCTTGTAGAGGAGTTATGGAAATAATGCTACAGTAAGCTTCAGGTGAGCATAAAGTCACATAGGATGGGATGATACCATATGCACGAGGTCGGTAAGTCAAAGTACCGGTACTCTAGATGCTTTAAGTTGACATTACGTTGCAACAGACGATTGGGGTTTGACGCTCCACATGTGATAGCGCGGTGGTTGTACACTGTATTTCCTGCACTGAACTAAAAAAGATTGGACTAACACCATAGCTTCAAACTCTGGCAAGACATAACAATAGTTTTGTCATTCTTGCAAGGGGATGCATGTTCTGGAGTACTACTGTGAACTGGTCTGAAATGCATGTGTAAATTTGGAACAGATTTTCCCAACTGCAACTGGAGGTGCAGGAGAATATGCAGAAATATCAAAGATGGGGAGACATTTTGCGGTCTTGAACTGGGGCGAGTTTTTAACCCCAATCTTCTATCTTTTACTAGTTCAGAACTTCAACAAACAACAAGAACCAAGGGACATACCAATGAGATAAAATTAATCTTTCTTTGCTATCAACAATTTCTCAACTGATAGCAAGGGGTAGGTTCTTGCTTGGCCCACCCTCATCAGACTCAATATATGGGGTTTCACCAAAACTGGCTCTCAAAATACTCCCCTGCTTCCCTCTCAACCCCACCAAGCTGTGGATTATTACAGGCCCTGTTAA
>QFEC01002163.1:55545-106254 GCA_003316585.1 Gomphus bonarii | reverse complement strand
CATAAACAGGTCATTCTGACCACATGTAAGTTATATCAAGTGCAAACATAAAAGAGAACATAAAAGGGGACTTCAGTGCATCTCAACAAACTTTACCCAAGAACTTGGCTCAGCCCATTCTTATCAATAGTACCATTACTATTCCCAACATGTAACCCTTGGATCTGTCAGTACATGTTCAGGTGAACTGGTTTAGGTTTGGTTCAGTGCTTGAAATGGGTTATTCCCTGACAAGGCCATGACTTAGGCCAAGCCAAAGCCAAACCAAACCAGGCCAAAGCCAAACCAAACCAAGCCAAGCCAAACCAAGCCAGAACATCACTATTCCAGAAAAGAAAAAACAGATAGAGAGAATGAAAAAATCTCATTGTCCTCAAAACCACCTTAGTCTGAGTTTCACCAAATATGATTCCATTGGTGTTTTTTAATGCCACACATGAATTGTGTTGTACAATGCTACCCATTTTTCTGAGGCAACTGAGTTACTGGACTCAGGTCCTACAAATGTTATTTGGGCAAGTCATGGAGGTATATGGATGCCTATAGGTACAATATCTACTTCCTGCAGGGCATATGCCAAGCAGGCAGAGTGTGATGTCAAAAAATATTGATCACATTGCAAGATTGGTGCGGGAATCATGATGAGTCTTGCTATCATGGATAACCCTCAGTAGATTCAAGTGTACCCAGAAGGCTTATTTCGTGCTTATTTCGTGTGTATCGTACCAGCGCCCGTAACATACCCGATATGGCGAGTGGCTGCGTGGCATGAGAATTCCAGATTGCAGAAACTTTAGAATTATAAATTTTTGATCAGATAGGTCTTAAATAACACTTAAAGGGGAGCGATTCCACTAGTTTTTACCGAAATCGGATCGGATTTGCGGAAGCAGAAACAAATCCGCTCGGTTTCCTCCGTTTCCAGGGTAGCTTGAAATGGAAAGATGCTTGGAACCAGCCCCTAGCTTGTAAGCTGCAATTTTATCGTGAAACTTCATACCTTCCCACCGTGAGAACTCTAGCTATCATAGCCATAGTCAAGTTTTTATCTTAAGACGAAGTATTCGCAATGACCTCGATGTGACAAGAGGAGATACAAGGACGTTCGTAAGATGGTAGGCACAACACAATCAAGATATTTCTATACTTGTAGGGCAAGCTTCATGTTTCTGATTCAACAATTCTTCACTATCTAGTCTAATCTAGGCCTCCGTCTCCAGTTTCAGGGCCTCTAATTTTGTCCGCTTGGACAGCTCCTTGGTCCGGTGTATGAAACTGAAATGTTCCTGTCAGCGAGCCGACTCCTAGCCATGACTTCCGTACTGTCACAAGCCTAAAACAAACTCACTCCTTGTATTGACATCTGCAAGAGAAGAAACACCAGCGAAATTGCAGATAGTTATAAAACGCTCCGAGTCCTATGAAAATAATACATACAACTCATACACATGTCTAACAAAATTATGGACATTAGCACGCCAAAGCTCCAAGTGTATGGATAGAAAGCGTTCACCGTTCGTGATCACACTCCCATGGAAGATACCCATTCTTCCGGCGGCACAGATTCAATGGAATGAGGAGGCTAAGAATGAGACAAAAAGGTCCGGAGCGTTGAATAGAGGTTTTTAAGTAAATTCGCTGGCTTGCGAGCATATTAACATGAACTCACGCAGAACATCCGTCCCTATATCCTAGCGGTACTTTATGTGTTTTCAGTTCTTCTTGAGATGCAGTTGTTGATTGAGCCATATGGAGTGCTGGGTTCTGTGGGTGCCAATGGGTGAGACTTTTCAGCTCCGCTCATATTTTTTGGCATGAAACGGTCAGCTCCAATCCACCAGACCGCCAGGAAAGATCGACCTAAGAAAGCCAAATTAGACATACCTCCTAAAACGACACCAGGGATATTTTCTAACGTTGATGGTATTCGACCTGCGTTGCAAAGCAACGAAGATGAGGAGCTCACTCAAGGTAATCAGCTTTGCAAACTATTCAAGCCAACTTACAATGGTAGCATTCAAATAGCTTTGACGACATTGAGGAATCAACTGATTGTTCATATTGACGAGGATGTGCCCGTTCTGCAGGACGAACGAATACTACTGGCAAAAACCTTGCTGGAGAACTCTCCAGGTGCACAAGACGTGTTTTCCATCATCGGAAGGACACCAAAAGTATCTATATACACATATATATTATTCTGTTATTCTGATGAAAAGATGATTTTATTTTCACAAACAGCCAAGCCCTAAAATATCTTCCCTATGTCTTACAGTTCTCGCAGCCATCTTAAATCTCTTCTCAACGCATTTCGTCTACCACACACTTGGAAAACCTGTTATCAAGACGTTGCTCTCTCCCCCCCACATGCGACAGCTCAACGCCAACCTTTCTGACAAAAGTTCCGATTTGATTATATCCACTCTCAAGTTGTTCAATGCGATGTCTAATTTTGCAGGAGGCGTGGAAAAGCGATCCGTTATGGATGGCTTCCCATGGGGGCAGAAAGTATGCACAATCACTTTCATACCCTTTCTACACTTTGAAAACAATCATTCCTTATAGTCACTTCATAAGTTGCTTTTCCTTCGCAGAAAAGGCATGAGCTCACAAGACACGCATCCCTTGGCTAATCCAGGTCCTGTTGACTATTCCTTTTGCAATTCTCGGATTTATCTCAAAGTATATTCTTTAGACATTCGCACACTTTACATATCTTTCATCCTCTCGTTTCTCTTGAATATGACGCCACCCCCTATCAAAATGTCATTCCTTGAGCAGCACAGAGATGTATTTCTTCTAATTTTCAAAGGTATTTTTCACGACCCCTACGTTGTCGCTCGTCGAATCCTAGAAGTATGCTGGGAAGGGATATGGAGCGATTCCAAAATAAAGCGAACTCTCAAGATTAGCTTATTCAACGAGCTAACCTTTGACCACCTCCTCAAACTGTATGACCGTGATGCTCCTGAGGACAATATTACAGACCATGTGCTAGCCGACCTGATTCATCATTTCATGCTGGCAGTGATGACTCGTCCTGGTGTTGGTATCTGTTTCAAGAGCCGGGGTTGGTATCCAAGAGACAAGTCATTAGAAGAGATCACAGGGAATAATGCCGACCCGGATGCCGAACTCGAGGCTATGAATGGTCAAGGTAGCAGGATCTACAATAAAATATTAAGCAACATCATGAAACGTCTCAAGGTCAATGAAGATGCAAGACAGCAAGAGCTTGCTTTCAGAATTCTCGAAGCATGTCCAGAACTTGTTGCAGGGTCAGCTCTGCCGTTATTTTTTAGTAATATACTTACCAAAAGTAATTTTTAGTTACTGGCCGACCTCTAATTTGACTTTAGAGCCCCGCCTCTCCTCCCGTTGGATCACGAACATCTCCATTCTCGGTAACGTGATATCACTGCCGGTTCCCACATCATCCTTTCTTCTCCCCCAATCCACACACTATAATCCCTCCCCACCTCCCCAGTCCTCTTTGACTGCCAATATTCTACCTTCTGTTCTGAACAAAACATACCTTACGAAAGGTCTCCAGTCTTCTTCGATTCTCGTTCAACACTGTACTGCTCTCACATTGTCAAAATGCCTCACCAAACTGGACAATGTCTTGCGCATCTTTCATGAAGTTTCACGCAATCTGGAAGAAGACAGTGAGAATGGACAGTGGTTAAAATGTTCCCGGGAACTAGAGAACGAGATTGAAAGGAAAGTACCAGATTTTATGGTCATCGTGGCAATGGTGCTGCAGAAACATTCCCTGGGTTCAAGCAGCTGTCAAGCGGCGTTGCTCACAGAATCAGCGCTTCGGCTCCTTTGGCTATATCACAAGCTGTTCCCAAGACTTGTCTCAGAAGTGAGGTTTGATGTTGGAAAGCTTCTTATAGGCGTTTTCGTCTCCATAGTTCCCTCGTTTGTTTCGACAGATGATAGTGAGATCGATACCAACAGCCTCCTGCTACACCGAAGCGAAGGCGGATTAGACGTCTTGCGGCAATTACATGTCCTGCGTTTACTCCTAGAAAATGATCAATTCACTTGGTCCAGTAAATTAGGTGCATCATGTCGACGTTTTCCTACACTATTATATTTTGATCAGACTTATGTTTACAGGCGCCTCTTCTCATAGCCATCTTTATGCCATATTCACATTTTACACTAAGACCTCTCATTCCATTGTGCGACGTGCCACTTCGGATCTACTTAATCACATCCTCTCCCCAAGCATTCTATTTTCTCACGATCCCCTCGAGCTGGACCTCTGGCTCAGTGCTCTTCCGTTAACACAGAGATCGGCGAATGCCATAGCACCGGATGGTACACCGCTCACAGACGAGAGCACGGGCGTACTTACATTTGTTGACGATTGCATTCAGCGGTGCTTAAAGACGCCCTATCGCTATCTGGAGAATGGGACTACATTTTTCAACCAGAACGTCCACCTCAAAAACGAACCATCCCCACGAGACTATCCCAACGTGCTCCCTAGCCCTCTGCTTATGACCATTCTCGAGCAGCTGCGGGCCAAGAGTATCGCTAATCTGTTGTCACCTTCCGATATTCTCGCGATTGTCACATTCATCAGAAAACTCACATGTGCTCTGATAACCAAGATGCGTGACCTTCAATGCATTTGGGCAATACAAACGAAATTGGACGAAATTGTCTCTATTCCAGCTGTTGCCCCCAGTTCGATTATCATGCAAAAGGCGATCAGAAGAGAATCAGACCTCTTATCACGTGCATTGAAATTCAACCAAAACCCACAGACTCACTCTTCAGCGACTAGTCTACCCATCCAGAATTTTCTGACACAAGCGGAAAGCCTTTCTATCCGTGAGTCCTGATGAGATTGTCTGAGTACGTATTGATGGTGCTGCTTGGTATATCAGCTTCCTCCGAGGTAGCCTCATCCAACGCCGCTTATGAGCTTGTTGACTGGATGCGCCTTATCCATTTGCCGCTTCATCACACTGAAATCGATCGCTTGCTAAAAGTTATTATTCGCCTTTCACCTTCTGCTGCCACAGAATTTTTTTATCAAATAGACCCTCAATCTGGTTATATATTGTCTGGTTTTGGTGATCGAGTAAAAATATTGGAGGAAAGGTAGGCACCTATCCTTCACAATAGCAAGAACATATCGTTTGACCGGTTTTCAAGTATCCCATTTGAATGGGCCCACCTGCATTCGACTCCCGAACAGTTGCTACAGACAAATGTCAAAGACGCTCTTACGTCTTTATATTTCTCCTCGAAGAGAGCGTGGAATAGCTCCCTAGAGCGCAGAGTGTCTATCTGCATGCATAGACTTGCAACAAGCAGCGGAATAGGCAGTACACTGGGGTCACTTAGGCGGGCCGAATTATCCTTACTAAGATCCATCATGCGCCGAGGCCACTCTCAACGAGACAATATTGATTTGATCCAATTAAAACACACTTTATTCTTAGAATCCGATTCTATCAGAGAGTTGTATTGCTCCCAGAATATCTCACACGTAGAACTAGTAGGCGGGTTTAAATATTTGCTTGGACTACTTGCACTCTCTGATGCCTTGCGCAGAGCTCTCTGGTCTTGTCAAAGCCACCCTTCAACCTCATATTACATCGGATCGTGAAATTGCGCTTGGATACTGCAACTTTTGGATTTCTGAGACTGAGACTTCTAACAGCTTGCGAACGGTACAGTGTGTTGACGGTGTTACTATCAGTTATTTATGTTCTTGCTTCAGTGTATGCTCGCATCCCCATGGATACCATTCATGGAACCCATGAGCGTGGTCAAACATCTCGACACCGTCATCAACGCTCTTGAAGACGGTCAACTGCTCGACGACACTGATCAGATCACCATTAATGTCATTCTGGACACTCTCATACAGTTCTCCACAAAGGCGCAGGTGCCGAAAGCAGCACTTCAATGCCGGATACATGGACTGATTGCTATTCGACCGTCCCTTCGTCAGAAGACAGCTCTTGATACGCTCCTCTTGCTGGTTGTAGACTCCAGACTTCCCCTTGGCTACAATGCTTTGTCGTTCCCTCTGGTTCAAACCCGTAAAGTATCTGACATCACCTTTTCTGCACAGGAGCGATGGAATATCCGCTCTGCTCCGTTCCCTTTGGATTCCACACTTATAACCACCCTCTTAGATTTAAAAGACTGGGACGAGAATATTGCCAGAATCATATCAGGGATTATGTACAATTCCTCTCCTGCAAGACGCGGTTTTTGGGCTTGGCTATTCAAAACCGAACCCGCTCAATCATCGTCACTAATATTTGTCGTTATCCCTTTACACGCGTACCTGGATGTTATGACATTCCAGAGTGATGACAGAGTTAATCAATTGCCCGATACGTGGTTCGTGGCTATCGTGCGGTACCTTTTCCAAACTGGAACATCCGACGTTTTGCGGACCCTGTGTGCATCCTGTATTTGGCTGGTTCTCCAAGTTTTTACAACAAACCGAGAATATTATATTACTCACCTCGTGAGAGAATTACAAAACGGAAACGGTACAGTAATTAACCCCCACTCCATACGATTACTTCGTGACCTTCATCAACGAGACATCACAACCTTTTCTCCCCTGTTGGTCGAGATTACTGAAAAGGCATTAGAGTGGATGGTGCAACAATTTTCGGTCCATGATATATCTGAGGATGAATTCACAGTCCTTCATGAGATATGTGAGTCTCCTTCACCATATGCGTCAGAGGATTTGCAACATAATTGACACTACTAGCTCAATTGGCTTCTCACGTGGAGACGAAGGCACATTTGGTGGAACCTGTATTCAAAGCTGCAATTCAGAACTGCTTACATATTCCGAATGCGGTTAGAAGCCTCCCACCCTTGGTGATATCTGCACACTTGAAGGTGAGTAGCTCTACTCTATAGAGGTAACTCCTATGTCTAACAAACAACTAGCCTGCAGCATGCAACCGTCAATTGCAAAGTATAGTGCAGCATTCGCATCTGTACAGCCTTGGAGATCCCTCTCACCCGAGCAGACAGCCAATAATCGAGCTTTTACACACATTATTTTACATCCATCCGATCAACACGTGCCAGCCAACTCATATTGCACCTCTTACGCGCTTATATGGGGGGACCTTGTCCCTCTCAGATCGTTTACTTTTCTCCATATTTTATCTCTACGAAAGGCAGCGAAAGGAGTCGGTGGCTTCTCTATTCCGAAATTGGTCCCCCACACCTTCTGCTCCGCCGTCCCAAGATATCATACAAGCTATTACTAGTCTTGACCCGGCAAGAGTCTTTCGAACATGTACTGCGTTTCCCACGAGGCGACGACTAGATGGGAATGGTCACATGGGCATTCCAAACGACTGTGAGGATGAACTGTACGACCCTGTCTTTTTGACATTGTTGGTTGTGCAACTAGTGTTGGAACACAGAATGCTATCATCTACAGAGTGGGTAGAAGTGTTCAGAAGTAACATCGTTTCTCTTGTCATCTGCGTCTTCACTTCAAGGAACGAGGACTTTCGGAATGTGGGGGTGACTGCCATGGCCGGCTTGCTACAGCGAGTTCAGGTTCGTGCCGTCTTTCAAAGCTCGACATATCCCTAATACTTCCATAGGAGGCCGATTTTATGGAAAAGGGTCAAGTAATTTACATTATGAATATGTTGCGAGATATTCTTCCCCATCCATCGTCTATGTCGTCAGCCCCACGTCTGCCCACGTACTCGGTGATCCTGCTAGCACATGCTCTACGCGCGACTTTCTATCCTTCATCTTTTCTCTATCCCCTCATATCTCGATTCCTCCTTCAACGTCCAGAGATAGACACGGCGGACGTACCCATGTTATATTCGCTCTTATACAGTAGCGAAGATGGAGAGTGGGTCAGAGAACGCACGTGGATGATCCGGTTCTTATGCGAGGCCATCTCTGATGGTGGTGCGCAAGACTGGACGATGCTCAGACGAAGGCACACCTGGGATCTCGTGGCCAGTATGTGGCAAGCAACTAGACCAGAAGAAAGATCACTGAGAAAAGCGGTACTGGAGGTAAGTAACATCATCATACTCAAACTGGTGTTTCACTGCTCATTTTCCGCGCCAGTTTCTTGCCAATCTATCTTCAAATCAACACGCCATCAGTTCTCTTATTCTTCACTCCTCGCTTTTAACGTGGATCGAAATGCAACTCGAGACAAGAACAGCCAGTGATGGGGAATCTATTGCCTGGGTAAAGATTTTAGAGAACATTATTGTCACAGCCTGTGAACATAAAAGTGAGAAAGCTACGCCCGGAGAATTCCACGCCTCGTTAAGTCGATCTTTATATTTGCTATCCCGCACCATTACCGTCTCAGGTAAGTCAAAGCTAAGTTCGATTCAGAGCCACCTAAGATATAACTCAGACATCCCAACCTTGAATACCAATATTGGTTTATTACAACGCATTTCTCGAGTCATGCTTCGTATCGCTGCCAATCCCTCCGGCCATAGTAATGTCCTTGCAGATCTTCTTCAGCATACTAGCCATGTCTTACAATGCTTTGAGCCTCTCTTGTTGTGGAAGGACGAGGCAAAGACGATGAAGCATTGCGATTCTGCGACTATGGCAGTACCACCACCACTCCATCGTGCGCGAGGGCTCTTCGATATCACTCAGGCAACAGAGAGCTTTACAGATAATGCCCAGTATCCATTATCTGCATGGGCTGAAATCGTATCTACACTCTGGAGAGTAGCGATGGTACTGGACAGTCCCAGTCTTCCGATCGACACTAGAACCTGGGATATTCTGACATGTAGACTGCTGCTCCTGCGAGCATCACCTTTGTTTGCTTCGGAGTCACGAAATGACAATAATATCGCAGAGTGGGTTAGAAGAGAGACTCTGGCTTATCTTCTGAAAGGGGAGGTGGAGAAGGAGAGGACGAGTTAAACCATGGCCAAATTGCTTCAGCCAAAGGTGGATGTGCGAGTATATTATATATGCCACCTCTGTACTATTGTCGTTGATACTTTTGGGCCCATTACTGTCATTCCGTTTATAATTGCTCATTGACGTGGCCGTGCCCTATGGAAGACGAAGTGTACAATATGTCCGTCAACATATTTCTGTCTCTGCCGTTGAACGTTAGAATTATTGCCGTCCTGTCTGTCTTCCCAGTATTGAAGGTTGCTGCTGTCGAAGCTTTCTTCTCTTTCGAATTTCTGCGTCAGGTTCTCGACTCTGATACACATCCTTCCGCAAGCGGTGCAGACTCTTCTCTCCACTTTGCTTGATGTCCTTGCTACATGTTTCAACTATCACTACGATCAAGGAAAAGATCAGGATGCCTTGGCTCCCTCGATAATTGATCACTATAAGGGAACACGGTATAATGACCACTGGACACCCTGGATAGCAAAAGTACAAGGCGAGGGGCTGTGAATGAACTGTGGATCTTTAAGAACCTATGCTGTAATGATTGGGGTTCATCTCCACGTCATATGTTTCACACGAGTTGCGTAACAGACACGAGGCATTTTTCAGGTACGGTACATACATAATTTACTTTCGGTACTGCATCTGCCGGCACAATTGCCATGGATCACCATTTTATTAAATCCTACTCACACTTCCGATGCCACTCTTTCCATTTCACCTGCTCCTGGACCGGGGGCCTTTACCAAAGATCGCTTGATCTGATTTTTTTTTCTAAACTCTTGAAACTTCGCTGATCGACCACACGTGGCGGCTAGAGTTACCTACTACTTACCAGCGTGCCCCTTGTAATTCGACATCCTCACTGGGGCACGATTTTTTTCTGCCTCTACAGCAGATCGAATGCGCTAGCTGGCCTCGTTTTGAGAACCCTGCTGATGGCCACGAAAACAAGTTCAGCATACAAAAGCACACTGTTGAACGATGTACTTGCCTCAGCTCCAGCCTAGTACGATTTTATCATGTCTTATAGACAATGGAACCTGCAAGAACACGGTACTACAAACAACCAGGGGAATGATCCTGTTTATGCAGAAGGCTCAAATCATTCTAATTGTAGGTCATGTTGGTCCCTACAACTTGTCTCGAATCACTAATAACTACCTGCTTTCGTTCATGTAAATCTGAACCGTTCCTCCCTTTTTCATATTCCCGTGAAACTTTTTTGCGTTTGTTCGATGTTATGATCCCGTTCCCCTATAGTGCAAAGGGGTATGTTGTCTAGATTAACCATTCACCATGCCACGACCTGTCTAAAAGAAGCTCCTGAACAGATAGCAACCAATTTGTTGACACGGGACACTACAACTACGCAGGTGTCAGCTCAGGTGAAAGTAAGTGTCATTCGTTGATGTTTTATGGGCATCCATGGACTCGTCACTAGATAACAGAACCTATGAGACACCCCAAGCCCCCCCTAATACAGAAATGATTCCCGTAAGCGATCCTAAAATCAACCGCACAACCAATTCCGATCTTTTTTACCCTTCCAGCACATCTGGATTGAACGAAGCAACACGACCTCGGGCCATGCCCTCAGTCACCTGATCGTTGAGATTTCGCGCGATGGGGTCACCTCTTACTTTTGTGGATGGGAAGGCTGCAGATACCCGGTTGGATTTGCCAAGCGAACCCAGCTGATAACGCATATCCGATCTGTACATCTTCAAGAGAAACCTTACCTGTGTACCACTTGGTTCGTTTATACTATCTACTTTCTTGTCTCCTTGTCGCTCAGCATTTCACATAGCAACGCCGTATTTGAACGTAAACAGGATGCTATTCGACATGTTGCTTCCATGAACAGCAGGCAGTACAGATGCAGCGGCTGGTGAGTTATACTGAATTTCTGTTGATGGTGTATGCCCACCTTATTGAACAGCGATCGGGTATTCTCTCGTAAACAATACCGAGATGTTCACGAAGAGTCTTGCTTGTCTCGGGAGTCCTGAAGAGCCAGTCTTTTCTACTACTAAGCCATTTCTAGCGTGTCGCATTTATCCTCAAAACGCTGAACCAACGATTTGTATTTTTGTCATTCTCCTTGTGTGTATATTTTAACGAAGCAAGCTCATTCTCTTATATATCATGAGTCATGCTGAAGAAACGCATCACAACAAATCATAACTTCTGGGCAGTGCCCTGTAGCTTCTATAATGATACAGAAGAATCATTAGACGCGACAACCAGCCTAATGAAATATACAGGCTATACCGGGACCCCATTATAGCGATCGAATTTATCCATAAGCTCCTTGGTAAACTTACTGGGCTCAAGCAATTGTACTGGATTGAAACACGATGAATACCTACATAACCCAACGGAAATACTGTGCTCATGGCAAGTCAAGTCATTGTTTATCTACTAGTACGAACCGCCATAATAATATTGTTCCTTTCAATCGTCCACGCTGTAGCTTCCCAAACTAATTGGACTAGCCTTCCGTATTCGCGAGAATGAAGAATTTCTCGTGTAAAAGCTAATACGACTAGGATGGCCCATATGAACGGAGTTTCTTGCTGCAGTGCTACAGGAATATCTCCGTGCAGTTGTTAGAAGGTATGAATAACTAATAGTATATCTTTAACATCAGACGGAAAATCGCCTTCCTAACGTCTGGCTAGACATCCCCTTAAAAGAAGATTTTAGATAGGTCCATAGCTATGGTCAGCTTAGGTGTCCATCATGAGAAGAATTGAAGCGCTCACTGCTCAGGTTATGAGAAATGATACATACATACTAGTGAAGTTTATGCCAATTGCCTTACTGAACATACTCACAGAATCCGTAATGTGAGTTTGCGAGAAAATACATTGGAAACTTGTAGTGAATATAAGAAATAAATTATGATGAAGGCTTGTTAGGCTCACGCTTACATACGCGCGACGTGTGCTCCTGCCATCATGTCCATGAATATTTTTGGAGAAGAGGTAACACTTTTTCTCGTCATCTACTACTACCCAGATGTTCATAAGACATTTTCTAGGCGACAGAAGAAAAGGCCGAGAATGCTCGGCTCTCGTCTTTTGTGGGTGCTCTTGCACTCGGTGACCTTGTCAAGTCGACACTAGGCCCCAAGGGCATGAACAAAATACTTCAATCTGGATCTTCCGGTGACGTCAATGTAACAAATGACGGTGCAACGATTCTCAAGTCGATTCAGCTCGACAATGCCGCTGCCAAAATCTTGGTCAACATTTCGAAAGTACAAGACGATGAAGTAGGAGACGGAACAACCAGCGTGTGTGTTCTAGCTGCAGAATTGTTACGGGAAGCGGAGAAACTTGTTGCTGCCAAAATTCACCCACAGACAATCGTGGAGGGATATAGGATTGCAAGCGCAGCCGCATTGGAGGCATTAGAGAAGTCCGCTATAGACCACAGGTGTGTTGTTACCGAGTAAAAATTTTATGGACAATGTTTCATAGTGTATGGTTACAGCTCTGAGCCAACTAACTTTCGTAAAGACCTGTTCAATATTGCGCGGACAACTTTATCTTCAAAAGTTCTCGCACAAGACAAGGATTACTTTGCAAACCTTGCCGTGGATGCGGTCCTACGATTACAAGGTTCGACAGATCTCGACCATATCCAGATCATCAAAAAGGTGGGCGGGAAGCTTACAGACTCTTATTTGGACGAAGGTGGTCTTTGACGTTCAGTTTACCATTTGTCATCTCACTCATTTAATAAGGCTTCATTTTGGACAAGTCCATTGCCGTCAACTCACCCAAACGAATAGAAAACGCAAAAATCTTGATTGCGAACACTTGTAAGCAATATCGTTCAAGTTGTGATGCACTTCTCAGCATGATATTCAGCCATGGACACCGACAAAATCAAAATTTTCGGTGCCAGGGTCAAAGTAGACGGCACAGGGAAACTTGCTGAGCTCGAGCGGGCAGAGCGAGTGAGTATAATTGAAGCACTTGGATGGATCCCTTACTTATAATGCTCCAGGAAAAAATGAAGAGCAAAGTGGGGTCAATAGCGGCGCATGGCATCAATTGCTTTGTCAACCGACAGTTGATCTACAACTATCCCGAAAATCTACTCGCAGAGCAGGGTATCATGTCGATTGAGCATGCAGACTTTGAGGGTGTTGAACGCCTATCACTCGTAACTGGAGGCGAGATTGCTAGTACATTCGACCGCCCAGACCTCGTGAGGCTTGGGAGGTGTGATCTGATTGAAGAGATTATGATCGGCGAGGATAAGGTAATCAAAACATACTTGATTTTCATTTCTACTCAAGGAAAATTAACATGTTTGGTAGCTGATTAAATTTTCGGGTGTGGCAGCTGGACAAGCATGCACGGTCGTACTTCGAGGGTCAACAAACCAGATGGTCGACGAGGCTGAACGGTCCCTGCATGACGCATTGTCGGTACTCTCGCAAACAGTCAAGGAGACCCGAGTTGTGCTTGGTGGCGGTTGCTCGGAAATGTTAATGAGCTGTGCTGTGGATGAAGCGGCACGTAAAGTTGTGGGCAAAAAAGCCATCGCAGCAGAGTCTTTCGGACACGCTCTCAGACAAATCCCTACCATTCTTGCGGATAATGCCGGGTACGACTCTTCAGATTTGGTATCGCGGCTGAGAGCAGCGCACTATGAGGGGACGGTTGACGCTGGACTAGGTGGGTGTTTATTGTTTTCTTCTGCTCTCCTGTGTTGACTCTGCGATAATTTATTGTCTGTCAGATATGTACCAAGGTGGAATAGGTTCCATGAAGCAACTCGGTGTAACCGAGAGTTACAAGCTCAAGCGCCAAGTTGTCATCAGTGCAAGTGAAGCAGCCGAGATGATCTTGAGGTGGGTTTTTTAAGACTCTTGGGAGACTTCCCACTCACTTTCCCTCCTAGAGTGGACACGATACTGCGATCAACGCCTCGGAAGCGAGAAGCAATATAGTTGATAGATCTTAAGTATCTAGAAATAATAAATGTTCGGAATCTACAATACGACAGTGTATGATATTAGACGCGCGCCACGACCGCAATCCAAATTCACGTTCACTATCCTTCAACTCAAACAACAGACAGCTTGCAGTCTTTCTGCACATGTCTGGTAACTTTCGGGCTCGCAGAGCACCTTCACCAGCGCCATTTGCCCCTGGCCCGCCCCAACCTACCTTGCACCGTTTCCCACCTCGCCCTCAAGACATTCTCGATGCAGATCAACGAAGGGATGCTGCTAGATTGGATCCCAAGCACGTACCCTCACGGCGGCCACCACATCCTTCCGCTGGTCTACGTATAACACCCGGAGAGTGGAAGCTTTTAATCGGAATATGCGTCGTCGCGGTAGCAGTTAGGCTCTTCCGACTTTCGAAACCGAGTAGTGTTGTGTGAGTTTCTCATGTGTTGTAAGCCGGCTGCAATGTCATTTCTTCCTAGATTCGATGAGGTCCATTTCGGAAAGTTTGCCGCAAAGTATATAAAAACACAGTATTATGTCGACGTCCATCCACCCTTAGCAAAACTTTTGATCACTTTGGCTGCGTTAATTGGTGGATTCGATGGACAGTTTGATTTTAAAGATATTGCTAAGTGAGATTGTACACCATTATGATATATCGCTCTCATCCATGCCATTCAGGCCTTACGAGAATGTGCCTTATGTTATGATGCGATTGTTGCCAGCTACCCTTGGGGTGGCACTCGTGCCGATTACATATCTGACACTACGTGCTCTTGATTGCCGCGCAACCACCGCGCTCCTTGGCTCGCTCTTTGTTACATTCGAAAATGGCCTAATCACTCAATCACGACTTATTCTCCTAGACTCACCCCTCATTTTTTTCACCGCTCTTTCAACTTATTTCTGGATTGGATTCTCAAATGAGAACGACAAGGGGGAACCATTCAGCGAAGTTTGGTGGGCATGGCTTACTCTAACCGGTCTCGCCCTTGGCGCCGTTGTCAGCTGCAAGTGGGTCGGGCTGTTTACCATTGCGACTGTAGGGTTCTCTACCATAAAACAGCTTTGGGTTTTGCTTGGTGACCTTAGAGTGCCTCCAAAGCTTTTTTTGCGGCATTTCATGGCTAGAGCTTTATGTCTCATTGTCGTTCCAATCATCTTTTACATGTCAATGTTTGGGATTCACTTCCTCGTTTTGCAGAACTCCGGAGATGGAGATGGTTTCATGAGTTCAGAGTTCCAACACACTTTGGGCGGTCGTCAGATGGCAGATACGTATGCAGGTGGGTATATATCCCCTTTCTTGACATGCTTTGAACTAAGTAAGTGATTGGTAGACGTTGGACTTGGTTCAGAGGTTTCCATTCGGCATTGGAACACTCAGGGCGGATACCTTCATTCTCACCCGCACAACTATCCTGGGGGAAGCAAACGTAAGAATACTGTCCTCTCACCTTCACGTGATCTGAGCTCCTCCCAGAGCAGCAAATGACACTGTACCCCCACCGAGACTCAAACAACATCTGGATGATTGTAAATGCCACCGACGGGGGCACCAGCTTCTCTGTCGACCATTCAAATGAGCCATTTGTGCACATAACATCTCATATGCGTATTCGGCTACATCATATGATGACGGAGAAGCGGTTGCATTCGCATGATGTCCGGCCGCCCGTTTCTGAAGTTGATTTTCAGAATGAGGTATCCGCATACGGTTTTCCAGGATTTCTCGGTGATGCCAATGACGATTGGATCCTTGAGATTGAGGAGGGAGACAAACGTGATCGCGAGAGCAGCAAACGATTGCGGACATTGCGTACAAAGTTTAGGTTGCGACACATTTTAACAGGATGCTACCTCTTCTCGCACAAGGTTAAGCTACCGGAATGGGGATTCGATCAGCAGGAAGTCACTTGCAACAAAAACGCGGTTCGAGATAATTCGCTGTGGTACATTGAGACCAACGTCCACCCAATGTGTATGTGGCACTTGTTCTGGTCTATATGATTCCTTTTTAAGGACATCTTTAGTACCAGAAACAGCAGATAAAGTCAATTATGTGAAGCCGGGATTCCTTTCCAAATTCTTGGAGCTCCAAAGCGTGATGTGGAGAACAAATGCTGGGTTGACCGACCGACATATGTTTGACTCACGTCCCAGCTCATGGCCGCGGCTTAGCAGAGGGATCGTGAGTCCCGTGCTCATACTCATCTATTTCTTCCACAATTTGCATGCAGAATTTTTGGGTCAAAGATCACCGCCAGATTTATCTTATCGGGAATCCTGTTGTGTGGTGGCTCAGTACCGCAACCATTGTTGTTTATGGAATTGTTCGAGGCTTTTTGATTCTGCGTGCCAAGCGCGGCCATCAGGACTTCAACCGCAGTACGTCTCGTCCTTCACTCTTTGTCTTCTCATGTTTACACACCATAGCTACCGTGGTCAAGTATGACCAATTATGCGGCTTTCTTGCACTCGGCTGGTCTCTGCACTACTTCCCGTTTTTTCTCATGCAGCGACAACTATTCCTCCACCACTATTTCCCCGCGTTATATTTCGCCATATTATTGTTCTGCGGAATATTTGATCTTCTTACATCAATGCTCCGCCCACGTATACGGTTCCAGATTGCGGCTATACTCATTATCTTTGCCATATGGTCCTTTGCGCACTTCAGCGCACTTGCCTATGGGAGCCCATGGACCAAAAGCAGTTGTACGAGCTCTAAATGGGTGAAGACATGGGACTTTGCCTGGTGAGAGAATAGCTTTAACTCGGTTTGGTGGGCCGTATTACTTATCCCATGCCATGCATATCAGTAATGAATTTTTGGACGACGTGAGTTTTTGGAGGTTTTTTGCCGATATCATGTCCTCTGACCTATCACCCAGTATTCTCAGTATAAGGGGGTGGCTCACACACCAACCAAATCTTTGGTGCCAGTAGCCACCGTTGATGCGCCAGGACGTCCCCCGATCGTTGTCGAAGATCCAGGCAAAGCCAGAATTGACGAGGACGATTCGGAGCAAACAACTTTGATAATTGCGAAAGTCCAGCCTGGTCGTGACATCTTCGCAGAAGAGAAGGTGAAGAATATCGAATCGAAACAGCCTGAAGAACCTATACGTCCTGAGGAGCCTAAAGAAATCAGCTCGTTCTTTCAAACCAAAGTACCTGGAATGCTCGTTGAGAAACAACCAGAACCTGTCCTTCTTCCCGATGAGGATGCAAAAACCACTCAGTCTTCTGAGCCTCCCGCCGTCGCTACCTCTTCTTCTTCCACCTCAGCCTCGCTCTCGATCTCTTCGACCTCTTTGTCAACACCCTCGACTTCATCGACTGAGTCTTCGTCAACTCAAGAACAATCATCTACATCATCATCCACTGAATTAACACTGACATCGTCAGTTGTGCCCCGGTCAGAAGTTGCAAAACAATTTGGACCCCTTGATCACGCCGACGCAGAAGAAGAGCGTGTTCGACAAGATTTATATCCAAAAGTTGCCACGGATAGAAGATAGAGCCACAGGTAAAAACCTTGATGTGTCTGGGCTTGTATCAAATATTATGCAGGTATTGCGAGAAGTTGTAAATTATTTGACCGACGTATATCGGCCCCAAAATGCCATTGTTATGACTGAAGATATGCAATGTGTCTCCTGAGTTCTGCAGCCATACTAAAGACTGGGAAATATTCGGTGTTCAGATTTCCTCATCACAACCGCCGATACGGAGCTATATATTTATTTGGGTTCGCCGACCTTCATCCATTCTTCAAACAACCGGTCCTGTGACTAATCAGTAAACCGGTGAGTCGCACCTCTTCTGTGACAAAGTCACTATTATCGTACCTCTCTGTCAATATTCATCTGTTGCTCCAGCGCTGGTAATTAGACGACTAGTTTTCGTGGATCAATATGGCGCACCGGATGATCTCCAAATTGACTCAGGTTACCAAGAGCTATTCCAATCTCCCAGAGATATCTGGCATAATTGAGAGATGCAGGCTCCCAAAATTTCGCGAGACTCGTTAGATCCTGTGGGTTTTCCTGAAGAACAGAATGTAAACGCAGTGCATGATCTGCTGCTTGGTTTCTTTCCATTGGTAAATAATTATGATGGTAAGCTTACTGGTTCTGAATCTGACACTTACGTTGAAGCGGTAGTATGGGGTCTTGCCCCACTCAGAGCATCTCCAACGAGGAGAACATGGCCCTCGTGAAATACAGCAGAGGAAGAAATAACGTCAGTGACGAGTTGGACGAAGGGGTGCTTCGCCTTCATTACCACCTTAAGAAAAATTCATGAGATGGTATTATCATACATAACACCAGGATGCCTGACTTCGATGCACTGCGGGGACAGTTTTGCGCGTGCCTTGGGGTGAATCTCGTCTTCGATCGTTGATTGTGGCATGGTGCCCGCTGTGAGAGAATAAGGGCGTCGTACTCCCTGTAGTGAAACAGCACTTGAAGATGAGCAACTCTGACAAAGTAGTCGACGGACGGCTTTATCTGTCATGACTTTCTCCAGGTGAGGGCCGTCGGGATATGTATTGTACCACACGAAATTGATGTGCCGTCTTCCGGGAACGGTAGATCCGTGAAGGCCAGGTATGGCTGGTCACGCCGGCCTGGACAATGAATTCCAGCAGCTTTCTAAATGCAGCACTCACTATAGCAGAGAAATTGGCTTTCCTTGGCATGAATAAACTAGCAGAGGGTTAGGAAAGCCCGGGAGGACAGGGCAGAGAAACGGACTGACAGTCAACGAATGGACAAGAGCATCTGCAGTGGTGGGGTCCAAGTCAGACTCACAGACTCTGGATCAGCGAACCATCAATACATATATGTGGGGGAGCTGATGCCGCCCTTACAGACCGCGAAAGGCCAGATACCCGGAATATGCTCTTGGCAAGCCGGGCAAGTACACCTCCCTAGACGCTGACGACGCTCCATCAGCACAGACAAAAAGGTCCGCCCAAATCTGGCGTTTTTGACCGTCCTCGAGATAGGTAACGCGAACCTGCTCTAACTTAGCCTCGTACGAGTGGGAGACAACTGTTCGCCCCATCAGATAGTGCCTCATATTATCTCCGTGTGCAGCCGCAGCCGCATTTTTAATGTACCCATTTTGAACATGCCCGTCGAAATTGGCCCGAAGGGTGTAATAGAGCTGGTTTTTTGCCATTGGTAACGCTGCGTCTCCAGCTGGACTCACAAACCTTGTCCCAACTGGTCATTCCCAGGTCGATCTTCTCTGCCATCATGGTTGATCCATCCCTGTTGAAGAATTGTCGTCGACGCGCAGGGACAGCGATCTCCGTGTCGGTCTTGTCGAATACTTGGAAAAAATTGGCAGACCATCTTCCAAGTACGATTCCTGCTCCCTGACTCTGTACGTTCAGCGAACGCTCCAACACAGTAACACTGGTCTCAGCTTCTTGAGCCCCGACTCTAGTTATACAATATGCTAGAAAACGGACCTGTAACCCAAGTCTCTAAGTACGATGGCAATCATCAAACCTGACAGAGAACCCCCAGAGATGACAGCCGTTGGTGCTGTATGGATTACAGTTGCTTCCATTGACGCGATGAACAGATGGGATAACAGCAGTTACGGCGGACCCCACGATGATGTCAACGACAATGGCGCCTGTGTCAGCCCAGAGAGGTTCTAAGAACAATTGACAATAAACACTAAGAAGGGCCACTGATATTTCGGTCTATTAGCTGGCCCGCGACGGTATCATGTGTCAGGGACAGTAAATGCAAATATGTTCCAGGCATGTGCTCCTTCACGTGGCTTACGAACGAATCTGGTGACTGCTATAGGCTGGAACTACCATAGAGCTGACCCCTCCTCATCAAATTCTTCCTTGCTCTTCTCTTCGTGCCGCCAATGGCACCGGGTTCTCGGCCACCCATCTGGAGGTATGGCACCCTTCCCCACTTAACGCCTGCAACACCGGCCTGTCCTTCCCTAAAGTCAAGCATACCCCATACAGGAAGTTCAAGCTCCCCCTTGACAATGACACGACACTTAGCAAACTCGGTAGGTGGAACTGGGGTGAGAAGGTGGAGTGTGTTCGTCACTGCATTGACTCCTCTGATGAGGGCAAGCCCCACGCAGTGAGAAGTGTTCGGCGAAGGAACGGGTGCCCCTTGGGTATACGGCCATAGAGGATCTTTACTTTCTGACTCAGCAGCGACTGAAGGATGTAGCGCATGATCCTCATCGCAAATCAAACCCACAACTCCGCAATTAAGCGCACGGTCCAGTTCACCCGGGACAACGTCCTCAAACCCTGCACCTACAAGAACAAACCGGTAGATAGCCTCTTTGCAATCTACTTCCCATGGCGCACAGGCACATAGCGGAAGTTCTGTTGACCAGGATCTGGCCTCCCTTCCTATAACAGGAAAGTGAGAATGAAAGTATGAAAGCATCGAGAGAGAGCGATAGTCAGCAGGTGTGTAATACGGCGTTAATGGCGACGATAGAATTGGCCGAATTGTATGTACCCGGGTGTGAGAAGGGGGAGTGCGCTGGCTGCGCCGAGGAGGATACGTGACTGGCAGTGCATCCAATTCAAAAATATCCGTTGCATCGATAATCTCCTCGATTTTTCGCAGCAGATCTCCTCCAAGGCCTTTTATCCAGCCATGTGTGTTCACGACGAGAGGGATGAACGTTTTCAATCTACCGTCCCAGTCTTGCAGGGCGTTTTCTCCGGAAATATCGTCACCACTCAAATTTTCCTGGTAAGCGTATTGTATGTCCATCCGGTAGGTCTGAACAAGTGCTTGGATAGAAGCTATATAATGGGATGGGCTCGAACGGGGTGTCGAATGTCCTATATAGTGTGCGCGGTGCGGGATTGTTGGGTGTGTGAACGGGGGACCTGCCAGAAAAAAGTTAAAAGTAGAGAACATGTCATGAGAATGACAGCAAGGAACCTAAGCGACGTCTCTCAAAACAAAGTACATACCTAAGACAGGTTTTGAGATTAGATGGAGGGCAACCATTCCTCCAGGGGTAAATTCTGATTGACCTAGATCGCAATCTAAAAATGCGACACGCCGATATCTAGTATTCAAATTGGAATAAGGTAAACGTCAAATAAGAAATGTAGACATGATATGGCAGAAGAGAAAAAATCACCGTATGGTCAATCGGTTCAATAATGTACGTGCAAAGGTACTTTTACCGCAGTTTTTAGAGCCTTTTATAAGGGCCACGAAAGCATGATTCTGAGAGAGGGATTCAAGATCACCTGAGGATGGGAGTGACGGGACTGCGGTGTTGAGAGCGGTGTCCCAGGATTCAGGCATTAAAAATGGTTGCAACTGGGGGTGGGGACGAGAGTGGGGGTTGATCTTGAAAAAACATGTTTATAAGTGCAAATGAGCAATATAAATGATATAATTGTATATATACCCACGGGATGAAAACCTGCTACGCCAATTACGTCTTCCGCTTCTGTTTCGCGAACATCGGGGCCAACGTCGAAAACCCCATCAAAGATTCGACAAACCTTTCCAAGGCCCTCGATTCCTGATCTAAGGGGTTGTATAATCATCACACTGTCAGAAGCATTGATGGCCTGTTGTATTCGAGGAGGAAGGTGCATCACGTTTGAACTGCTTAAGTTGTCAGATTCTTTCCCGAGGCTGAGGATGTCAGGAGTTTCTATGGAGGCCAAAGGACTGCACCGTGGAGAAAATACACGATGAGACTGGAGTGACGGTTGGAGCAGCGTTCCCAAGAGAGTAACTGCTCCTTGAAGAATTGTAATAGAGACGACGCCAATAAATGTAAGAGAGTTCCCCGGAGGCAAAAGGATAAGAGTGCCCGTGGCACTATCGACCTCATGAGAAACGTCCAGATTCTTGAGATCGTCCCTAGTGAGACGGAAGCAGTTTGAATCCATCCTAGGCAGAAACAGCCGACCCGACGTCTGCAATGTTATCTTGGAGCTTTTTTCAAGACCTTTTTCCGGAGAATAAATTTTTTCAGGGCCCAAGTCCCCATCTTCGGAAGAGTCCGAGACCGGTCTACTAGGGGAATATCCTCTACTTGGGCCAGGATCATCAGTTATAAAGCCACTGATCAGGGCATCCTCTTGAGTAGAATCAGAGATGGGTTCGCTAGGTGAATACTCTCTTGAATGAGGTTCTGAGTTTTCTGGTATTTCCGACCGAAGGATATCGTCCTGGAAGCCTTCTAGAGGCTGTTCGGCCTGAAAATATCGTCTTCGCCTAGTGTCATGGGTTATCAGCCGTTTCGTTTTTTTCTGAACCATTTTTCGAGGGCTATCCTGGCTCTTGGCTTTCCTTTTCTGAGGAATAGCGACTACGGAGTCTGATGTAACGGAGGATTGTTCAAGCTCGGAAGTCGACATTGGCGTCGATTGCTCCCTCACTTTTACATTTGAAGCCTCGCTCGCATCCGGTTGTGATTTTGACTGTTGTTGTTTTGCAGCATGTGCAGCTTTCCTCGCTGCAATGGCACTCAGCATGATGGAAAACGTGGGTTTTGAAACTCAGCTTATACCATGGCTAGTTCCTCAACACCTGTCACTCAACCTGCGCTGGTATCATTCGCTCGTGGGACTATTGCAACCCTAGCCATATGGACGACTCTTCGCCTCGCTGTCGATTGCGGATGGGGAGGACCTGAATCCCCACAAAAGCGGACATGGCTCGCATCTGCCATCGTGGATGCATTCGAAGAAGCTTCCAATAACAATGAACCTGTGCCCGATGCCATATACATTGAAGAAATGCTGCTGCAAGTTCTCTCAGATGAATTTGACGTCGTACTCGAGGATGGCACTGCTCACCCTGTTGCGGCAGGTATTGTCCAGCTCTGGCAGGAGATCATGCATGAAGGAAAAATCGACGGCGTTGTCCGGTTGGAAGCTTTGGTAGAACAATCCAGAGGAAATAAGCTGATTGTCGATGAGAAGGATGCAAGTGATGAAGAATTTCAGTGGGAGGATGATGATGAGGACAGCGAAAGTGAACACGAGCAGGTACCGCAGTTGTTAGATCGACCGCATGATAAGGCGCAAGAAAAACTAGAGGTTGATGAAGATGGCTTCACGATGGTTAAAGGTCGGGGTAAAGGTCATCGTTAACAGGGTCTTGTGAGCAAGTTTCTTTTTCAAAGACCAGAACTAACTGTGTACTAGTGTGGGGAGAGGGACCCTTTCTACCGCCATATTTTCCCTGTGGTTGATATGAGCCAGTCAATCCATTGGTTTCCGGTGAACCAGGTTCACCACATTTTTTTCTTTGCATAGGCAAAACCACAGCCCGAAGATGAATTTTCTATTTGTTGCTTATTTCACGCTTCATGAGGAACAAACGCATTTATTTATGCGCATCCTTTGAAATCGCTCGTCCCTTGAGGCGATGGTAGTTCCAAATTGTTCTAATAGGCAACTCTACTATATATGCAACGTTCTAAAAACACGCGTTCCATTTCACCCGCTGCGTAGTGATCAAGTTTCTCGTGGTACACTTTGGGACCTGCTCGTCGATACTCGGCGCAAGCCTTAAACCGAATGTTATATCCTGGCCTTTAGATGAACTGTATGTCAAATTCTCTGGATCATTATAGGTTTTATTTTCTGTCCATCATCGGGAATGAAATTAGCAATAACAATATTAATTATATATATTATGGAATCATAGGTTATATTATAATACATGGAGGGCAACATTACCTCATTATTCCATTCACAATTAGACTAACAAAAAAATCAAGCGGCTCTGGATGCACTCGGATGAGTGGTATTTGGGTGGTGCGATTTCGTCACACTTCAGGTGTTGGTACCATGGTGGATGGTTGGGATGGTTGCAGCTGGCTGGGATAGTAGCCGCCGCCCTGCGGTAACGGATAACTCTGGTATGGCATATTCGGTAGTACATAGCCCTGCTGGGGCTGTATCCCACTGGTAGGATATCCCCATTGACCGGGATATTGTGCGACGAGTTGAACTCCTCCATGAACTGGCTGCCGAGTGCTTGGCTTATATTGCTGGGGAGCGGGTCCTTCTGGTCCAACCCACAATCGAATGGATAGAAAGAAGTAGCAGAGAATACAGATGGCAGTCAGGTAGAAAAAACCCAATGATGTAATATTCGCAAGGGTGAAAGCGTCTTCGTTTATAGAGCCGAACGTCGGATTACTAGCCCGAAAGATCACCAAGACAAGTGTGGCTATGGCGCGGAGGCACAGTAAAGGAACGATTCCAAACAAAGTCGCGTTGATTATCTGCATACCATCCAACAAATCCACATTAGCCTGAGATTGATACTGTAGTACATACCCTATCAGATTTTGCCTTTTGTTTCGCCACAATAGAAAACGGAACAAGCAAGATAGTTGCAAGTGTATAGAATGCAACTGAGGCGTAAGAAACCCGGTTTGCAAGAGCGATCTGGGCATTCACAGCATCGAAGGAGAGGTTGGTTGCTGTGATGGCAGCATGGAACAACCCAGTGCTCGCAGTTGAGAGTGCGAACATTAAGAGAGCCAGGAGACCTGAGGGAATCATAAAAGCCAGAAGAAGTCCGGATTTCCCCACATGTGTGCCCTTTCCGTCATACGCCAGATAGCGATCTCGTATCACGAAAACGATCACAAGGAACACGGCGGGGTCGGACCAATCTGAGAAAAGTGCAGAAGCTGCAATAAACGAATAGAAGACTGATTGTTGGAGTAGATTATAAATTGTGCAAGATGATCTGACCTGTCTGGATGTTTATGATCACTTGAAATTGAACAAGAGAAACTCCAAAAGGGTCTGTGGAGGATAAAGCGACCCAGTTGGCAACACTGAGCGCATAAGAAATGCATAAAAAAAGAAAGGCGACTATGGCAACTATTCCAGGTACAAAATGTGGAGATCGACCACGGATGGCATACGAAATAGCGATGATAAACTGAATGAGCGTTGCAACAAAGAGAACGCAGTTGCTTGCAAGGCTGCCATCCTGGAGCGGGGTTGCAGTAAACATTATTATGGATAAGCGACAGACGAACTGTTTACATAAAGCAGTCTGGAAAGGGTATAATTAAATCATGATGAAGTACGCCAGGATTTGAATCTCAGCACTGCCATTCTCTCCTTAAGGTATGGTCAATTTCATAACGTGGTAGTCTAAACTTGGAAATAAATATGGGCGCTGTAGGGAGTTCTTTTGCCGGACATGATCTTACGGTGATAAGTACAAAAATACAATTATCCTCACACACCGATTCACATCCAGTTTACAGTAAAAGTGTGACAAGAATTCATATTATTGGTTACATGTGCACGTCACTACCAACTCAAAAAACAAGGAGCCGGAGGTTGAAGTCCTCATTCGGACACCCAACCCCAGGCCGAAGTTCCAAAGAGTAATACCGTAATAAGCAAAGGAGTGCATCAATGGGCGGTTGAACGGCCCTCATGCAGATAGTAATATCCATCATCTGTCGTACACCTGGAAAACCCCCGGTTGAAAGGGGGACTTCCATCTATATGTCAGGAGACATCATACAATGTCCCACATTTCTTCCAGTGCGCAGCAGAACTGTGGACACAGACGTGAGCAGGAGTCACAGCGAATAATAATGGTCGTACTTTTCCGCATGCAACCTTACCATTGATGTGAATATCGATGAGGTGACATTCTTTAATCACAAGAGGAACGCACTGATGCACTAAGCGAATAATCGCTAATGGATATTTTTTCGTCTACAATTCCATCCGCAAAATCATCACGTCTGTGTATTGTTATTGAGTCAAAAGGATGAAATGGCGTATTTGTAAAGTATAAACAACTCACCCTCTCGCCATCGCACCAACGAACACTGCTATTGAGTGCGTCTGCGGGAGGGTAGGCAAGTATGAGGATAGTCGTACTGTCGGAGCGTCTCCCGAAAGAGCTTTCCCAAGCATCGGTGTCAACAGATGGTCTCAACAGATGTAATGGTAGGAAACTAGTACGTACTCAATTTTATTGTTTTTGGGGGGAGGTACTCAGTAACGGGGTTCTATCAGATGTATGTAACCTGGTATTTTTACGAAACGTTGATAACAGAGGGATCCCCACCTTTATAACTTTCAAGAGCTTTTCGGGGCCATTGACACCCCGAATGCTGAGTTTGTGGAGGAGTTGGACTGGAGAAAAGACGATTTAGAGGTATAAGCAAAATATGGGGATGCAGATGCAACGATGGAGGGAAAAGAAACACTCGCAATGATAGAGCACACTCACCCATGAGGCCGCCAAACCTCTTGAATGTCCGCGGAATACGCACGTGGGGGTTGACTTCAATGAGCACCCCACGTGCGGTGTGAATATACACCTGTAGCAAACCTGCCTTATTGAGGGGGGAGTCGAGTAGCGTGAGTAGACACTGGAGTCCACTATCAGGTATCAATAACGCGGCCCACGCGGGAAGTATCGTACCTGATGAGTAATATCTGGCCTCGCATCTGCAATATCACGCCCTGTCTTGGCGAGAATGCCCTGGTGGTCATCACAGTTCAGCAGTGCATATTTTGCCTCTCCAGCATTCTTTGTGCCCTGGCGACCAGAGCTCCCGACACGGTAAGCCTCGAGGCATGCATTTTCGAGAATAATTATCAAACGACGGGTGTCGGAACGTTGGGCGGGTGTACGGGGAACCGATGCCTGTATGGGCAGAAGGGCGGGGTTGGACAGCCGAGGGTTTATGTATGCAGCAGGACGTGCTGAAGTTGCTTTCTTAGGGAGCTTAAGGAGAGGTCGAGTCATACGATCAGGTTTTTCGTCCGTGAAACCGTTCCACTCCTCCTCGTCCACAGAGGCATTCTCGTCATTTTCCGTCGGTTCTGGTTTAACGATGGCCTTTGACCGAGATATCTTATCTCGCTCCATACTGTGGGGGCGACGCTTGCGAGCTCTGATGTTGCGAACTTCGTGTATTAAGGGATCCTCTGCGAAGGACGACGAATGGCGGCGCCGGCGAGAAAACGTGGTGGGCAGCTCAGGCGACACTGCAGCGACAGTCATGATAAGATAGAAAGAGGAAGGAGGCAAGAGAGGTGTGAGCAAACGGACGATATATAAATGGCTCTGCTTACGGTTAGCGAAATTTGACTGACTTCGCGCCCAGCGAGGATAGGGTCGCAACTCTCTGGGCGGCAAACGCCTTGTTTGGCAATGAATAGACGCCGGTAGACAATAACGATGCTTTCGAAACTGGCCCGAGCCAATCCAGTGAGAGTGCTAGCCAAATCTGGGACACGCTCCAGAAGACAATATGTGTCTCAGATCACTGCCCAAGCCGCGAGAGACAGATCAGCAGTCGGCGTGCGTCGCGCATTTACTTCTAGAGCGCGCACTAAAAGGATATTTCATATCAGATCTTTACGCCCAGAGCTGCGGCTGTTCTAGTCGTGGTTGGGGGAGGGTTGCTGTACTACTTTGATCAAGAGAAGAAGAGGCTGGAAGAAGAGAAGCGTGCGCTCAATTTTCCAACCGCTAAATCACTTGTTAAATGCCCTATAGAGAAAGCTCGCGCACCTGCAACGTACGGCAGGCCAGACGTAGGCGGGCCGTTTTCACTTACCGACCAACATGGGATGCCCTTCACTGAAAAGGACCTCCTTGGTACACCAGCCCCTTCTATCTTGTGTAATATCCTAATAATTCTTGCCCTTGGACAGGAACATACTCCCTCGTTTACTTTGGTTTCACAAATTGTCCGGATATATGTCCGGATGAACTCGATAAAATGGGAAAAGTTGTTGAAACCGTCGGTGTGTAGTATTCTTTTTACCTGAAATCCTCTCACACGGCGTTCACCACCTTATGTACAGAAAAATCGCTACTGGAGTCATCTTCCCTCCGTTTCGTCAAACCTATATTCATATCCGTAGACCCTGCACGCGATTCGGTAGAACAAGTCCGGAGATATGCTCTTGGTACAGCTGACCCTTTCGACCACACACTTTGCCTATTGAAAGGCTTGTCCCAGATTTCCACCCTCGTTTGATTGCTTTGACAGGCACATATCCTGCCGTAAAATCAATCTGCAAAGCCTACCGTGTATACTTTTCAAGCCCTCCTCCAAGGGACGGTGCTGAAACTGGTACGAAGCACTTTTTTTTTTTTCGTATCTTGCTGTCATCTTGATATCTTTCCCAGTCGGAGATGATTATCTCGTTGACCACAGCATCTACTTTTACCTCATGGACCCGGAAGGTCGATTTGTACAAGCCTTTGGCAAGGTAAACACTGAGGAGGACGTCACCAAACGCGTACTAGAAGAAATTGCAAAGTGGGAAAGGGGGGAGAGAGCACCGCAGCCCGATGTATGAGTATGTCCGCAGCATGGAGAAAAACGAGGGAGTTGGGAGGGTTTTGCCTCGTAAACACCACTTAATATGTATTGATCATTACATTGTATCAATCTTTGGTCCTTGTGGCGCGGCGTGATCAATGCTACAACCTTGGGAGGGCTAGCTCTCGAAGTAACGTTGGAAGAAGCGGTTCGTGACCTATTAAATTCGGACTCGTCCCACTGGCCGATTGCCCATTTTTCATAGGGTATGTTTTGTCTGATTTATCATTTACGTGCGAGACGCCGTAATCCCAGAAATCATATCTCGTTACGAGTAGGTGTCCTTTCTTTATTTTGCTTGCATCATCTTTTACTTTGCGCGTTTCCCTGTGCTGTGATATGCTGCATGACATTGTTGTATTCCATATGCCCTTTCAAACTGCAGTTCATAGTAGGACATGAGGCGGCCTGACATGAATGGGATGAGAAAAAGAACTGATCACGCACCTCTAATTCATCTCGTCTCGGACTCACCTCGTCTCCTCAATGTCCCTATCAGGAAGAAAACTACTGACCATGCAACTAAAAATGCATCTTGGATTGGCCGACTCGGTTCATTTCTGTGGTGAAGAATTGTAGGTAACAACATGCAATGATTGCCGTCATTACTACAGCATCCTAAGTAACCAAAGCATGTTACTTTGCACCTAATCTCAGTTGCGGCCAGAAGTGGAAGCACGATTGTAGTTACACTGTGGAGCATCATTACGATGCAACTGCCATCACTTGTGACTCGAGGTGCGGACATTAGGGGATAAGTTCTGTTGTCGACATATCAATGGTGATACCCCTCGTGTTTTTGATGTGATGGAAGATAGTTCGCTGTATTGGAGTAACACAGCCTCTACCAGGGCTAAGACGCCACGGCACCTGAGTAGAACCTGTGTGGAGAACTCACTTCATGTCTCGCAGAGGTTCTAATGCATTTGCTAACATGCCAAACACTCGATTTTCAAGGAGGTGCGGTACCCGCGTCCGCAATCACCAGTTTCTGAGCAGAGACGGTCGATTGTTCTAATGCATTTGCTAACATGCCAACCACTCGAAGGAGGTGCGGTACCCGCGTCCGCAATCACCGGTTTCTGAGAGACGGTCGATTGTTACAACACACTATTCCTTGATTACAAAGACGGGCCCTTGTCTTGAATTGGCCGGATACGACCCGGTTTTACTGTCGCGGCAATCACCGAAGGACTCCAGCTGGTGTGCAGCATAAAAGGAACCTGTCGAGTTCGAAACCCCCCATCGTTCTTCTAGCCTTCTTTTCAGTGCGTGCTCACCCACCTCCCCACGTCTACTCTGACGATCCCACAGACAACGATTGACTCGTTGGCAATTCTTGTTTCCTCACTCATCTCAACACTACCGTCTCTTGCTCTCCTTTCGCCAGCCATGGTTGCTCCCACGTCTTCGTTCGTTTTGCTCGCCCTTTTCGCCTCTGCCCTCGCCATTCCCGTATGTGCTTGCATTCTCTGCTGATCCCCTGGCAAAATGCCGACTCCTCTATCCAGATGCCTGCCCCAGCTGGCACTCAGCCGTTCACCCTATCCAATGGCCAAAAGGCTATTCAAGAGAAGTATGTCCCTGGCTTGCCCTCGACTCTTGCGTCTTCTAACACTCCTTCAGCGCTGCGTTCGCTGCATTGACCCCCAATTCCCCGTGCACTAGTGGTCAAGATGCGTGTGTTCAAGGTAACTTCGCTCAGGTGCGTCGTGGACCGTCTCTATTCACCCCTGCAAGCCTTTCTGAGCGATCATTGACAGTGCTCGGGCGGTAAATTCCTCCTGACCCCCTGCGCTGGTGGGACAATGTATGCTCTCTTTTTTATTCCCTCTTGCTCGTGCATGCTGAGCGAGACGATTTCAGCTGTTCCTCGTTACCATTGGTCAACAAGGCCGGAACTGTGAGTCAATCAGCGTGACCCCTAGTCTTCTATGTCTCATGTCTTCCCGTCAGAGCATTACTTGCACAACTGAGGCGGACAAGAATGCCCGAATCGCCGCAACCGGTGCTACAGGTACGGCCGCAGCAGGCGCGAGGTTTGTCGCATCATTGTAGATTGAGGGTCCGCACAACTTCTGATGTCGATCCAGCACACCCGCCGCTGCACCCGCCGCTGCACCCCCCGCCGTCGTTGCCGTCACACCCAGTGCATCAGCAGCTCCCGCCGGTTCGCCAGCACCTGGCGCCAAGCCATTCACCCTTCAGAACGGCAAGGACGCCCAAAGCCTCAAGTAAGCATCCACCACATCACGCAGATCACAGCCCTGATGATGAACGCACGAATAGCGCCAAATTCTCCACATTGACTGCGTCCTCACCGTGCACGGCCGGCCAAGAAGCCTGCGTGAACAACCAATTTGCGCAATGCGTCGCTGGCAAGTTCGTCCTCTCTCCGTGTGGAGGAGGTCTACAATGTGCCGCGCTTCCCCTGGTAAACAAAGCCGGAACGGTGCGTCTTTTTCTTGACAAGCTCTGTTGTTTGCGTTACCCGACTGATCCCCATGCATTGCAGTCCATTACTTGCACTACACAGGCCGACGCATTGACACGCATTAGCGCTACAGGTGCAGGCAATTCGCTGACCGGCGCATGAACTGGTTCCCACACTCACGAAAGAGATATCGACCCCACGATCTCAGTATGAGTTAACGGCTGATCGGCCGAGCGACCGTCACGCTAATGCTGATACTGACGAGAACGACTTTGATGGGAATATTCCGTTGATCGGTTCTGTGTTCGTTGTTATTTCGAATGCAAGCACGACACTCCTTACCTTACTCATGAATGTACGAAATTCTGCGCAAGCCGTTGATTTTCTGAATGCAAGCATGATTTTCCTCATCCGACTCATGAATGTGCAAAATTCTGCCGTTCCGAGGTAACGATGTATGAGATGCAATTGGCCGAATCGGATCTTACTCAGCTCCTCTTCTATTTCTGGTTGGGTATCTAATTTTGCGATTGCAGTCTACAATATATGATGCAACTTGTCCGTAGTCTTAGTTTAACATTATACCATCCGCAAGTTGTGGTCGTGTTTTCTCAATATCTTCTGCGGTGCATCCAGTTGAAAAAGACATCGACGAGATACAGTGTCAACAAACGAACCCATGATCGCCTCAAAACACCACTCCACTGCATCGGCTGCCCAATAAAAGTCGCAATGCTGTAGTGGGGTAGCATTCACACAAAATAACAATTTAGCGGCAGATATCGCTATCACACAGCCAGTCACAAACCTCTGAAGCCTCAATTTTCTCTACCCGAATCACTTGAACATGAGTCTCCTGATTTTGTATCCGCTCAAGCAGAGGGTCCACGAGCACAAGAAAGTCGCGCCCCCCATAGAAGAGAGACAGTGGCGGAAAACGTGCGTCGAACCATCTCGGGAGCGTCACGTCCATAGTACACTGCCGGTCCGCAAATCCGCCCTTGCCGCACCACCAGAAAATGCTTGCAGAACTGCGAAGAGAGAGCATTCCACCTCGATTTCGAAGAAAGAAAGAAAAAAAGGGAGAGATAAAAAGGGTTTCGTGACACACCTCACGGGAGTTGGCGTGAATCGAAACATTTTAGTCTTACGCCGCTTGAGCCAGTTTGTGTCTGTCCACTGAAAAAGAAACGCAAACATCGTGTATCCCATGACTGCGAAGATTTTAGGAGGCACATAATCGTATGACCACTGCATGAGGGGTATAAAGTCCAAGACACCTATGACGGCAACATACTTAGCGTGGACAAAAGGAAGCGCCGACTCGCGCACCGAACACACGCTTCCAAGCATTCCAATCCATTTTGGCGAGAAGCGTGAACGGAAATCCTTGCGTAAGAGGTCCCGAAAACACAGCCGGTGCAAGGGCGATGAAGCAAGACAACTTTTCACCAAGCTGAGGACAAATGCCCTCAGAGAGGGAAATAAACACCAGGCCATTTCCCTGCGAGTGACCGATCAAGGCAATCTGGACAAAATTTTAGATCGCAACTTCGTGCATTAGCCTTGGTGCGACGTACCTTTTCATAACCAGTTGCGTCTCTCACATAATCGACCAGGGCTGGGAGATCATACATGGCTAGCTCACGGATCGTCCAGTCCCAAAACCGAGGATCCGAGCGGGAAAAGTTCTTGTGTCCCATGTTAAATACGCAACGATTGTTTCCCAGAAATACCTGATAACTGTTGCGCACAGTTTAATCAGCGACCGATGGTAGTTAATAAACTGCACATCAAACCCTTGTTCTGAAAGCCAGAAGGCGAGGGAACGTTGTTCAGAGGTAATGAATGAACCCGAGCTTTGGAAAAGGCCTAGGATATTGTGCATTAAGGGGCGGAGGTTATCGCGTCTGTAATCAAAGAAAGTTACCATGTAAAATCAACACAGGAAAACCGCCTAGACGCGTGACAGATCAGAATTAGTCGTCTTGGGGAAATGTACAGTACCTCTGCCATCTGAGAATGGTCTATGACGCGGATTAACCACGCGATGTACCCTATGCGACTCGTTCACCAACTCGCACATACACTGAACAGGAGGCTCACCTCAGATAATAACCGTCCATCGTTTCCACTTGCTCATCTATGATCTCGAAACCAACAGCCGTGGCATAAGTTTGCACGTCTTTCACCACTCTCTCATTCTTAAAATACTCAGGCTTGTCCCAACGAAAGGGCGGGGGGTTAACAGGTCTCTTGAGCCACCTTGGGATCTCGTGCCACAGGCGAGCGAAACATGCCCAGGCCACAACAAGAGACAAAAAGAACGACGAGATCCAGAGTGAGACGTACTGCCCGATGTATAGGCTGAGCCTTGCACGGAAAGAGGGCGAGAACTTGGTGAAGATGTGGTCGGCGCCAAGAACGGAAACGGGCCTGCCACGACGTGGGATGGAGGTATATCCATGTGCAGAGACTTGTGGCGTGCCCGGTCGGTCGACTGTGACTGCGATGCTATTGGCAGAGGTCGGACGCAATGTGTCTGTCGACCCGTATGACGCAAGTGTCCTGCCAGTGGACCCTGCCGCGCCGATACTGGTAAGCGACGGCGGGATAGTTGACCTAGTCGCTCCTGGGCCAGACGGCACGGTCAAAAATGCAGGTCCAACCGACGTCACCTTCTGCACCATCCTCGTCGTCTCGAGTAACCGCGGGTATATATACTCCCTGAGTGCCCCGGATACATAACCCCCACTCATCACCACCGTCGTCTTACCACACGCTGTATACGAGATGAGGATTCGACGTACAGCGTTCAGAAAGACAACCAGTACCGTGAGCAGAGCATGCCCGAGTTTTTTATCCCTTATGACTACCGCACTGGGTTTCTAGCTTACCTTCTACACCGTGTTATGCTCGTGAATCAATTGCTGGACATTATCCATATTACCCTTCTCACAACCGCTTGGCAACACATTCAAGTTGGTTTGCAACAACACCTATAAGCAACAGTGGACTGGAGCCAGTCTTTACCGAATGACTCCCTTCGAATCTCAATAGGAGCCTAGTCCTATGGCAGTGATTTCAGTACTACAGGCCAGCTATAGGTGATATCGTACTGCCACGTACGCAGTTATACTTTCAGCTGCTCTGCCTCTCCGAGGTGTTACATTAATAACCGTGGACCAGAAACGTGCCATCTCTTCCTGTGAACCCCATCCCCCGCCTCCAGTGTTCCTCCATCCCTCACATCTTTCACAGATTACACTCTCTCTCAGCTCTCTTGGCAATCTCCACGTTGCCCTATCCATCAATTCGTGCAGCGATCTCCAGCTCCGACTTAACAAACAAAGAACGAAACGGAGGAGATGAACTGGTTATATCCTTCAAATCGCTCATGTATTTTTTCTCTACTCACTAGATCTTGGCCACAATGCGCACTTGCAGCATTTCAGACGACTCCTAGCATCTCCTTGAAAATTCTCATGCTGCTGAAAGTTACCGGTTCAACTCCCTCGTGTATGACGCTACATTTGGTCCTACATGCGTTACATTAGCATTTTCAAATATTTGCAGTGTTCCTTTCCGTGTCACGAAATCCCATCAACGCTGTGTATTTGTACACATTACCAGTGTCCCCATTCACAGGCGGAAACGGCTCTTTTTCCTTCTATTAATCCCCTGGCAGTATTTGGGCCGCCAGTTACAGTTCTATCGCTTCACTGCTTTCGCTACACTACAATTTCATGGCTCCTTTGGAGGGGGTGCATAAGAAAGTAGTGCCAAGAGCACCGCCCCATATCACAACAGGGGTTATTATGGATTGTTCCTGACATACATGAACAGCCTCGAGAGATATGGTATAGACACACACCCCGATTGTAAAGCTGAAATTCTTGTTCTGATGTCACGAAACGCACCAGAGTCGAAAACCGGTGCCTTCAGCGCCGTTAGCGACGATCAATACAACAAGTCGGGACGCAGGTTTTCGTAAAAGGAACTGAAAAACTCTTGAGGCAAATTACCCGTGTATGGGTACAACGCTTTCCTGTATCAGAAAGCACACAAAATATACCCCGAGAGTTACGGAATATGTGCATTACATGGTTCTGATGGATACGCTATCGCCGTCCGACAACCCAGTTGTTTCTCTGCTGTTAGCGACCTCGGTTTGATCGTGCACATGACAATCACAGTGCCCTAAGTCGTTCTCCCTCTGAGCAATCATTCTCTGGACAGGTTTGTAACTGAAGGTATGATGCCTCAGATATCCACAGAAACAGCAGAGTACATCAATTATTTCTAGTGTTCAGATTTAGGATCTGATGCATCATGATCTGCATACGATTCTCAGCCCCACTATTTATCGCCGAACTCATCACCGTTTAATCTTCTAATTATATATAACGCTCGTGGGCACGGTGCTGTATTTCAATTTTCTGACGACTGGAATCCGCCCACATACAGTATCGTAAATCGGCGCGCTAATCTACTTCTTGATGCCATTGTACTACGCCTATGAATCGAATACCCCGCTTTTACTCGAGTCACCGTTACAGTAAGCTTATTGGTTTTGATGGCTGCACAGCTACCATCACTACGTGTCTCACATAAGTTTCTTTTTTCAGAGCATGCCTAGTATATGCACAAATGTGTGTTCTTTTCTTAGATAAACCATCCGAGCTCTTTCGATATTAAATACCCGTTAAATCGGATCATGCACAGAAGAAATATTTTTCATCCTCACCCTCAGTTTGTTGCCACCCATTTCCGATGCTTGGTTATACTGGAGGCCGCCGTGACATCTCCTCTGCGAGGGTGTCTTCAATTGGAGTATACCACATATTGTACAATGCTCTTGCATTATTTAAATTACGTGCTAAGCGAAGATGATACCTAACACCGCAGGTAAGTTACCGTAAACAGTTTCATGAAGATTTGTATTACGAGCCAGAACTAATCACATTTGTTGATCCTCTGATTCTAACCCCGAACTTAATTCAACGTGAACACTTTTATGTCAGCCAAACCACCCGCGGTGATCGGAAATCATGATGTGTTCCCCAACCACACGGCGTGCGTTGCGACGGTGTGCTAGTGAGAGTTGATGTTGAGCCAACCGAATAGAATATCTCTCACGGGGATCTTGGAAATATATTATGCTGGTGGCGCTCAAGAGGCCCCCTTTTAATTCTTTACGCGCCCATTCCATTGTTCTACCAAATTTCCAGATTCGGAAGGTCAACTTTGGTCTTATTGACTTCTCAAAATACTACTATACAAATGATCCCGGCTTTTAAAAGCTTGCCACAAATTCAAGTGGTTCAACTACCATGTCTTCCCATCCCCCCATGGCCGAAAGTCTGGCTTTGATCTCTCTGCGAGATGCTAGTGGTACATATAGTTCCAGGCACCTGGCCCCAAAATCTGTTACCAGCACGGAGAATTTGTACGACTCCCTCGTCAACGAGGTAGGCTTAGGTCCTACCTGCAGTATGTTGATCTTCCACGATTCACACCTCAGTGCTCACGATGTGTTTCTTTTTCAAATCCTCCTCCCATGTTTTGAAGGATTCGGGAGTTCAGAAAATAGTTTGTCCGAAGAAGACATAGCTGTTCATGCTTCTCTCACTTCCAGTCAAGTTCACTCTGACACTCGTTTAGTTCATGTTTTATTATTTTCATTACCCATTCTCATTCTCGCTTCCAGGAATAACTATCATCAACACCCACGGAATTTCCAACGCTTCGTTTTCTTCTGATCAGTGTGAGATGACTCCCGAGGCACGTGCTCGCTAAACATGTGTCTCTCATCTCTCACCCCCGACGCACTCTCAGTCGTCGTACTTCTATAAATTTTCTCTTAATAATGTCAACCACTCGTACACACAGATTCACGGCATCACAAGTTCCATGGTCATCCACCGCCGATACATACGCCAAGAGCGCAACGAAACCGGCGACAGATATTTCCTATGCGGATATGATGGATGTAGGCACCCTGTCGGGTTTTCCACAGTTTCAGAGGCCGTTTCCCACGTCCGCCGTCGTCACCTTCGTGAAAAACCTTTCATGTGTACCGCATGGTACTTCCTTTTCCGTTCCCATGCAGCAGAAACTGATGCATGTCCAGCAACACGACCTTTGCTCGCAAGAATGAAGCTGCTCGACACGTCCGGACGATGAACGCGGGCAAAATTTATAGATGCAGCACATGGTTTGTCTTGCAGTAGTTCTTGTTCTAAAATACTCTGTCTGAGATCAAGGAATATCAGTGGGAGAACGTTCTCTCGCCAGGACTACTGTGACAGTCATGTGGTGGGATGCGTGATGGAATGAAGGTCTTTAGACTTTCGGGATGTACAGTACTTGGTATGTGTATGTTTAACCTGTGTTTAGTCTCTCAGCCGAAATAGAGCCTTGGTTTCTGGTCTATGTTTTCCTTCTGATGAGACATGAAACGGCTTCCTAGGAATGACTCAGATTAACTTTACAAGTTATTAATAATGATTGTCAGGAATAATATAATTATGTTCACAAGGTTCAACTTATGGGTCATGCATAAAAATTGCCATCATTCATGGGCGAGCCGGAATCGAACATCAAAGTATGTCCCGCAAAGCTCAAAGGGAAAAAAAACAAGAGAGAGATATTGTCACGATGTCACACCGTACGCATCAGTTTGATCCGACAGGACGGCTCTGACAGATTCGCGAGGTTCCTTCTCAACCACATATACAGCCACACCTTAGCGAGTAGTCAGGAGCCACAATACCAAAGATGCCGGCACCGTTCCAGTGCCAAATACTGGCAATGGATTGATAACCCCTGGACCCTTGCGCCTGATCAAGATCGCGATTCCTGTCTGGAGGTTTCATATAGACGTCAAGTGACTAGTTTATGCACGAATTCTTGGTTTCTTCCAGCACGCGCAGGACGGTCTAAACTTCTGTTCTTACAACAGATTCACAGGTTAACGATGTTGCAGCACTAGCACATCTTGATCTCCCCTCTGTCTCGTACATTATACAGATGACTGTGCTTTAAGTTCTTTTAGAAATGTTGCTACAACCTCTAAAAGTGGATTGACTCCCTCTTTGATGAAATAACAACGTCGTTTCCTTGGCATGATACGTGGGATGTCCTGCAACCTTATTACCACTCCCCTGTCTCCCTCTCGTGAGCAAGTCTTGCGTTCACGTGTCTCCACGATAGTTCCAGTCACAAAACTTTACGCTGTGCAGCTGTGCGTCAATCTCTAACTATTGGTTCTTTTTCCCCTTAGCACATTCTTTCACCTCAGATTTGTGCCATTAATATCTCTATCACTCACACTAGATTTCGTGTATTGTCAGTCATCCATAAACGACTCTTCCCCGGTCCTTCGAATTATTCTTCTCTGACCATGAGCGCCTTCCTTAATACTCTTCTGGGCCTCCTCCGACCGACTGTAGATATACTGCTACTTATCGCCAGGTGCGATGCCTAAATATTCCATGAGAGTCATCTCCCCCTGGATCCGTTGGTTTCATCGTCTTCGTCTCACATAGTATTTTATAGGACTGCGACTCAATGGGCGAGTTCCGCCCTCTTCTATGTAGGTGAGTACCCTCATGCGGAATGTCTGATCTGACCTTACTGCGTTTGTTCAAGGTATAATTTACGGAATGCAAGGTTCATGCCTTTATCCTCGTCACAGTCAGTGAAAATAAAATATTTTTGCGCGTGATATAGGGGTTTATCTTTGCGATTGAGCTGAAGAACGTGGCATTATATTTGGGGTGGCCGCTGAGAATTTTACACCGCTTGCAATGCGCATGCTATGCACGAACATTCACGTGTAAATGCAGTTGTTTTGTTGATCTATTATTCGCTCTGTTTATGGCTATGCTGTTCCTGTACCCACGAAAGACCTGAAGCTGAATATATCTAGGCACTTTCTTGAGATTCGTTGACGATAGGATTCTTCGAGAGTCGAGGCTCTATCTTTGTTCACGGCTCGCCCCGCATCTGGCACGCACAGCAAGGTACCTGTTTCCTATACTCGTGACGAACGTTATCGCCATCAGAATACCTGTATCGAAGTATTGCGATGTCATAGACACACACCCCACACATGGGAAGCCCTGCCCGGATCGAAAATGCGCCGTCCCATCTCACTTCAAGTCACACTTCATCGCCACGTGGGCACAAGGACAGGTTGTGCTTCTTGATGGATATTGTCCTCAGCCTCTAGATTCCCTGACTCCTTTTTTATTATCTTTATTCTTAATCCACCAATTCATTGTAGCTCACACTATTTATCATGAGGGATTGGCCGACCTGGAAATTTTCATGTGTATGTTGCATTGATCCATCTATCTCACAGGGTGTCTGTCATTGTCACAAGCAATCCTGTTCTGTCGGTTCTCTACCACATTGCTGCATACCACATACGGCAACAATGTCATATATCTAGTATTGACCACCGAAGTGGTGCGTTCATCCTAGCTCGATCTTAACTGGTCGCACCTAGCATGAGTCAGGTTTTGCATGTATTCTGACCTTTTACGTTCGACATAATATACATTCTCTACTAGTACCAATCATGGTCTTAGAGACTATTACCGCCGCTCCGGTCAACTCGGCATTAATGTTGAAATGAAGGTTTGCTAGTGGTGTATTATAATAAAGTGAACCAAACCTACTACTTGGTGATCTTCCAATTTACTAATAAACTTAACCCCTTGAACTTGGCGTGCCAAAGTAAAAAAAAAAGGCGAATACATGAACTATCCTTTACTCCATTTGGTTCACATGATAATTATGGAAAACAAGTGAGCACTAGGTACTTACAATATTACGAACTCAAGAGACCACTTCCGAAAAATAAATCAATTAAAAAAAAGGAGAAGAAATGGTTTCTCATCGATAATTACAAATGAGGGCAGAGAGGAAATAATTAAATTTTGATGTTTATATCACCCAGCAGCGTCGGACTTAGCAACCGGCGCCGCGAGATTTGAGAAATAGTAAATTCCATATCTTTCCACGAGAATTTGACGAAGCATTCCGTTGTACCCACTTCTCGCTTCCCCTTTGTCTAGTTTTCTATCATCTGGCAGTGCGCAGTCAACCATAAAGACGCTTATTCATATCGCTCGAAGGAGCTTGTAAGCCGTGTCGCCAGACTACTACTGCGCTGAAAAGCTATGTTGTTCCTTGAAAACTCACCCTGTCCATAGCCGAAACTCTCAGCCACACTTCCCACGTGCTTAGCCACGTGAAGCTGTTTAAGCCAGTTGTAAGCGGTAACCCCCGTTTTTGGTCACGCAGAAATGCTTATTTCTTGTCTAGTCAACTGGCTTAGTGTGTACTCCTCTAACTCACGCGACTCCAGACTATTTTCGCATTTCCCAGAGAAGACATCCATGAGACCCGAAAATGGAGTCCACTCCTGTTCATATGTTTATATAAGATTCTGACTGTCCGGTTCATTGCACTCCATCATGGATTGATTTGCAACAACGCTCATAGCATATCAGACTCCAGAGCATGCGCTTGTCGACGGGAAACGCTGAAGTGGTGCGAAGAGCCGACCTCCATGCCCACACGTTCCTCACACTGCCCCCCCTCAGTGCCCGTCACGCGTCACTGCGCTGACACACCTTTCCCCGCCATTTCAACTCCTGAAATTTGATTTATCTAGAAGCCACGCGATACCCTGGCTCTCAGCGACCAAATATCCGGAATTAGCAAAGATCTGTTCCGATTTCAGGCGTGCTCAGCGATGACAGACGATTCTAGGGGGCTGGCAAGGCCTTATAGCTAGCGCCTTGGTAATTTGTAAGAGATAACGAGTATATGAGGTAATGCGTAAATATTTTTATTATACCCCCTCACATCGAAGCTAATTGCCAGGCGCGCCAGAATGGAGCTTCGGAGGTATGTGGCCTTAAAACCCGGACGCTATCGATCTGAGGTGTTCACTCATGTCTTCCTCCCCCCCGCTACAATGCCTGGCAGAAGGTGTGTCTCGACCGCAACGCATACTTGCTCTCTCACAGCTGGTATTCCAGAGGACCTCTGGTATCTTTTCGAAGGCTCTCCTTCTGTTACGCGGAACTGTTTTAGCATGCTCTCGAATGGAGTTGGATTTGGTCCCACGTGCGGTACGTTGATGGTTTTCGCATATTCTGGCTCTTACATTTCGCTGCTAATCCCGTGTTTCCGTTCCTCGAAGAACTCTTGGGTATGCTGTCGACGCCATGTATCTGTACAAATGGTGACTTTGCTCGTTCAGGAGTTGACAAGACCCATTTCCCCACCATGATTCCATGTCCAGCATACTCCTCTTCCGGCTCCTCCTCCAGTCGGTGTCTTTTTGTGTTACGTCTCACCCGCTCAATTACATTGTCAGTCACCAATGCCGCGCAGAACGCAGGCACCCTTTCCACTCCGTCTGGCTGTGTCATTGCCATACAGGCACCTGTCAGTCTCGTTGCATACAACTCCCTGGAACCATTGTCATAACTATAACCAGTCGACGCAGAGCGATATACTCTATGGAGGATGCCCTCCTACCTACTCCGACCCGGCTGCCTGTTCACCACATTCCGATCCTGGTTCGTGCCGCGGGCCCATTACTTCCATACACAATTAATTAAATTCTGTTTTCAGCCTTCGCTGGGAGGAATATGAATGATAGCATTTCCCCCCCGACAAGTTCTTCCAAACAGGCAGCATCGACACTCATGGTACGTGTGACTCTTTTTGAAGCAAAGGTCTCATTGCCCAAATTCGACACGCTTTAGCAGTTATCTCATTCAAGCAGATCCACCCATGCTGCAGCCAACCACACATACGTCAAGATACACGACATCACAAGCGCTGCAACCATTCGCCGTGAATACATACGCTCAGAGAAAAATGAAGCTGGTGAAAGATATTTCCGCTGCGTGCACGATAGGTGTAGACATCATCTGGGTTTCTGCAAAGTTAAAGTAGCCGAGTCACATGTTCGTCGCTGCCATATTCGCGAGCAGCCATATATCTGCGTCGCTTGGTATTTCCGCTTCCTCTACACAGTTATGTCACCTCACTCGATTCTAGCCATACCAGCTTTGCTCGGAAAAGCGATGCTGTTCGACATGTCCAGACCATGAATGCCGGCAAAATATACAAGTGTAGCAGATGGTAACTGTTTGTCTTGCACCCCTTGCGCTCTGCTGAATCTGATTTCACATTGTCAGCCAAAATGCATTTTCTCGTCAGGACTACCGCCACGTCCACGAGGTGAAATGCTTGAGCTTGGAATGAAATATCGCCGTGCAATAAAGAGCTCAGTAATGGTGTGCTGGTCGTATTCTGCCCAGATTTTCGTATGTTTGTATCTTTAGTCTCGAGATGTTATGTAGTTTGCTTTCACGAGATACAGCATACCTTTTGGATTAATGGACTAGCACTCGGGTTCATACTGTCACCTGTGTGCAAATTTATGGCCGAGAGGTCATTGGCCTGGCATTTTTCCTAAAAATAATACTTGTCTTGAGGCGGCGCAGCTATGCAAGCAGAGTTGGCTGTGCGAACCGAAAGTGTCGATCAGGGCGTGAGGTTGCGCATGGGGATGTTAACCGATGGTGATAGATAATGATCCCGACGACGTTATCCACAGGTTTAGAACCAGAAGGATGTATCATGCAGTGTAGAGCCTACCAGACAGCCACGCACATCTCGGATCTGACCAGGCACCTTCCCACCGCCTTCGGCTGTTACCAGGGGCTGGCAGAAAAGAAACATCGATAGGGTACTCCTGTATTTCTGTGTATATCTGTGCTTCAGATCAATTAAAGTTCTGCCATGGACATGCAGCAATCTTTGCGCGTATTTCTTCCACCGGGAATACCTAGCACGCATCGATTAAGAAAAGTTCGTATCACCACGAAGAGCAAACTCATCTCTCCATAAGGGATAATATCGTACACCTGGGCAGACACGGCGGCGATCCGGACGGAAACGTGGCTCGACATGAGCACAAGGTTTGTGATTGCCAAGAATATATAAGGTTCGCCAAATTAATTCTCGACTGACTGTAAAAGTTAACCTGATGCGGTCGACTGTCGGATATCTTTTAGAGTTTGTTTTTGATCACGACTCAGGACACCTGACTAATGGTCTCGATGGATCTGGGTTACTTAGTGCAACCTAATTGGGTCCACGTGGAAATGGCATCTGACTCGTCCCTGGAGCCATATGGGAGGAAGATCTTCTTGGTGGTCAGATGCTCGGAGCTCCATTCGTACGAAGCGTGGGGTGCTTGTGAGGTCGAAAACGGAACCAAAAGTTGAGTGCAAATGATAAACATAGCTGAGATATAGTGTATCGTACCTCAATGTTGTATACGCATAGGGTAAGAGGAATGACCTCGTGGCCAATTACACGCCCAACCCAACCCACATCGGTCTCCTTTGCGATGCTCAGGCGAAACTAGCCGAGTATTCCGACAAAACGACATATTTTCATTTACTCGTCCACATATCGCCAACCCGACTCAAGTCGGACCCTGAGGCACGTTCAACAACCACTTGTTCATGAAGCGGCCCCATCGAATTATAAGTATTTCAAATGTCCCCGTTTGACATCCGGATTTCGACTCTTTAATTTTCAATCATGGTGGCGCATTGGTGCATTGGTTGGAATTCTGACCGATCGGAGCTAAGACGTGCTGGATCTGCCAATCATTGCCTCGCTGTTCTCACAACCGATTTGAAAAGAAATCCCCCCTTTTCTCAACTTGAATTCTGAGTGCCAACTCTTTATATGGTCGGTCGCCATAGCATCGCGTTAGCCAGAGTCAGCCCACAACCTTTGGGACCACCAGTGCACATTCGAAGCCAGAAATTCAAATTCCTGAAATAAGTATGCAATTTCACATATAAAGGCTATGACAATCAGCTGCATCACATGGCAGCTGTGGTCTGTGCCAACCATGCCACTCGAAATTCTCAGGGAAATCGAACGGAAACTTGTGTAGGTATTTCAGACCGAAACTAGAATAATAATTCAGTAATCAGATGAAAGCCAGGACATAATGGAACGGATGAAATTGATCTATTCTTTTGTAAGATCATTCCATCTTGAATAGGACCATTTCAACAAGTCATTTCAGAGCTATCATCGCTTAAGGTGGAACCACAGAGCATCGTGCCAAGTCAGACCACTGTCTAACTCTTTCCCCATAAAGTACACGTTCGGACGAAATGCGTTCTCCAGAACCACACTCTCGGTGATCCTTGATCCTATTCGTGCGCTGGCAGTTTGGTTGACCAGATACCATATGATAAACAAATGCTGCAGGTGGCCTTATCAAGGCCACACGAGGAACCTGCTGCCAGGCTGTCTAACGTTGTCATGGATATTGAACTGTGTACACGTTCTGCAGATCTATCCTTCCTATTTCATACTTTCCGACATCGCATCAAAAGGATAGCATCCGTGGAAAACAGGGTGTGGTGATACGAGTGCGACTCAAACGACTCGAATAATTTGGCAGCAGACCAGGGTCGACCTGCCTGCCAGATATTTTTTCTATATTGGGTCATCATATCTGAGACATGACGTCGAATGGTTCTCTCATGCGGTAACACTGTTGATGGTGGCTAATAATTACCAAAAGGACGGCATGAACCTCCACCTTCGCTTGGTTTGTCCGATGTAGTGCCACCATGTGTATCAGTGCCTCAAATTGTGCTGTTAGATCCCCAAGCTTCTATTTTCAAATTCGAACGAGGGAAATACAGAGTTGCATGGATTTAATGCAGTGCACCCAAAGTCAGCACAGTCACCATGGCCACCATCTGGGCACTGCCATCTATGTAAGTTTCCTTTATTAATATTGTTATAATCTAACTGACAACATCGCCACATTCATTGACCAGGCACATCTCGCCCTCAGCAGCAACACCGCACTTCGGCAACAAGGTAGCACCAGATTGACCGTGTGGCAGGCTTCTACACCTACCTCAAGTACCTGACTAGCTACCTTGGAAACAAAGTGTCAGTGAAGCAGATCTTCTACACGCAGAATGGCTATTTCCCCCCACTTACCTAATCCAGAATTGGATCCACAGCGGCACCAGGATGTCCTTGAAAATAATAAAGACGCGACTATGGTGTAAACCAGTGGGGTATAATATCTGGGATCCACAAACATTACCACCTAATGCAAACGCAATTGTCAACGAAGCAGAACCGTCTGAAACGCGTAATCAATCAGCTAGAAAGAGGGGGAATAGAGGGAGGGACAGGAGGGCGCAGGGGAAGGGGTGCAGGGGGTGCAGGGGGTGCAGTGCAGGAATCCGATGCCAGGACCGTTGGTGGCAATGCAGGCTACCTTAACGGGCATTCGGAAAGTCCAGGGGAAGGCAGAGAGATTAGTCTTGTCACCAATCCTAGCGTTAGACCATGTACACGCATGGGACAGCCTAGATAGCCTCAGATGTACCGCATGTAGACTACACCCTAGCTGTACAGGTAATTATGTACCGTTACCAGAGGCAATTCTTGTTGAATTTGGGATAACTTAAAACTTGAAAAGTTAATTTATTATGGATGCTATGCTGCATAAGAACATAACTGCTAAATGACGTTGAAGTTACACGTTCGTGACTGTGACATTGGAGATTCTGGATGAATGTGAAAGACACTACTTTCAAGCCAAAAAACGAAGTTTCATAACGCGTGATATAAATTCTTCGGATTCTCCATTGGCTTCATTCCTTGTTGTCGTATTGGCCGCGACACACTCGGAACAAAGACATGGACTGCCCTTTGATGAGTAGGGCACTTGCTAGCCTACTCTGGCTGTGGATTGTCGTACTGAAAGGCAGCGATGGCTTCTGCAATAAGCTATGCCGATGCCTTTATCGATTATACAAGCGCCGCACATAGGAATATCCATCTTTGTGAGCGCAATTCGGTAGCTGGACGCATAGCCAGGAGTTGCGCAGAAGCTGCACCGCAAAGTCGTCTACACAAGTCCCATTTAATCATAAGTGTCGAGTATGCCAACTATTCACCTCCCTGGGCTCGAGATGGCCCAGTGATTCTTCGGCATTTGTGGTTTGAGTGGGTCCGTCGGCGCCGAAAAAGGTGTCGGGTTGAATAATTATATTATACTAGAGAGGATAGCGTTAGCCCATGTCGCAAGTTGTGGAAGGACGTGGAGGGTCGAAGTTACGTAGAGGAGGGTTAAATCGTGGAGTCGGACTTTTCGAACTCGGCACCCACTGTTATCCACAGGAGCGCCATGTCTGTGCATAGTGAAGCCGTTATTCCAAGTCATGCACGGAGCCGCCAACTTCGCGCATGTCTTCTCTGCTCTATCATACAAACGCCTAGTGACTTCAAAAAAGTGGGCTGTCCCAACTGCGAGGAGATTCTGCAGGTGTCGCTGTGTATCACATAATCTTCAGCCCCCGCTTGTGCTGATGGCGAATCCAGCTGAAAATGAACCATGAGCGAATATTGAGTTGCACGTCCGCACAGTTCGATGGAGTTATTGCCGTCATCGATCCGGAGATAAGCTGGGTGGCTCGGTGGCAGCGCACTTGTGAGTGGCATCTCTTCATGAACTTTGCGAAATTTAATCTGGCTTCTGCTTGTGTAGCAAAGTACGTTCGAGGAATGTACGCCGCACGGGTTATAGGACGGATCCCAGAGGAAATCGACGACGACATTAAAGCACGTGGAATGACTTACCGTCCTCGGGATGAGACTGGAGAATGACACCTTTCGCGAGTATCTATCAATGCCCCGCATAATTATCATTGTATCAAGAAACTGCAGGCTAACATGAAGGTAGCCAGACATGGTATATCAATTGTATTCTAATGGCTCAAAATTCAAACTTGGTCAGCATTCGATCATATTGGTATGGTAGATGTGAGCTAGACAGAAGAGTGTAGGTCAGCCGCCAGCTGCGTAGGATTCTAGTAGTCTTGTAGTCTTATAAAACATACCTGAGCATGTCTCCTTTAAACTCAATCTGTGAAAACACTTCTTCAACTTTCTGTATTTCGAACAAGCGGAGGCCCCTGCCGATTGTCTCATGGGATTGATTAGACGGATGTAGAGACTCGTCCCGCACAGCCCACCATATCCTACCTGGAGGAAAAAGATGCGCGAAATTCATATTTGCCTCGAGTGTTTTTCGTACAGCGATGAACTGCCATGCCATCAGGTCTGGGCTTGCTCCAATATAACTAAAACTAACCCATTTTTTCTCATCTTCTGTATCTTCAACCATTCCTCCAAAACCAAGCTTCCCCTTTAGGGCTCGACGTAGTAAACTCACAGAGCTTTCATCGCCCTGCCCTTCGCAGAGCCGACATGCTGCTTTGTTGAGATCGCGAATTGAGCCTAAGGATAGACGTGACACTACATCGAAAGAGTACACGATCGACGTTATGAGGTTCTTGCAAAGACGGGAAAGCGAGGGAGAGGCTATACAGCTAATAAGAGGTCATCAGGCAACGCAATGCACAAAGTGAACAACGGCATGGAGTACAAACGGCGGGGCAAAGCAGTATACAGAGACCCGACAATTAGATGGTAAACCACTTGAAGGTACAGTGCGACAGGTCGTCGGATCTGTCCACATCTATATGCATATTTCAGCTATATCTAGTGGATTGACCCAATTTAAAAAAAAGTCGCCCCTTACCAAAGCTAGCAGTGACGCCACTCCAGCACCTAAAGAGTGCCCACACAAGACAAGCTCTGTAAACCACCAATCTCAATACTATATTTCGTTAGAACTTTCAGAAAATTTCAGGACTAACCATAGCCACGATTCCGCGATAGAGCAGCAGAAACAGCCTGGTGTACAGGCTTGCCTTTGGACCCCATTGCGTGTGCTAAACGAAGCATCCCACCGTGGACCTGATAGGAAGGTGGGTCATCTTCAGTGAGACTTTGAGTGGCATTAGGGATATCCCATGTCGGTCCATTACTATTAAGAGCTTCAATATGAGAGTTGCTCTTCGTCGTCCGATGATGACGTAGCGAGCTATCGGAATTCCAATGTTGAGATTCTGATGCCTCAGAATGGGACAAATTACATGTGGAAACGATTGCAACTGGTGACGGGACAGCAGAATAATGGTCACTTTTTCGTGGCATACAGACCGTCTCGGCGGAGCTAACCCGCGAGGGATGAGTATCATTCATAGTTTGGGTATCATTCATAGTTTTCGAGAGTGCTGGCGTAGTCGCAGTCGCAGGTTGAAAACTTTCTGGGTGACAGGTGAGATCCTGAACCAGAAAACAGGCAGACAGTCAACAGGAAATAAACCAAGATTTAACCAATGTACCACTGCTAGTTCGTTGAAAGACATTGTTCCTGGTGTGTAGTTTAGAACCGTTAGAACACTTTATTTCGAAAACACCTTTCGAAGAAACAACTCGACACTTAAACACACCTCTAACAACAAGAACCACCTGTTGCCTGCCATGATCGGTTAGAACCCAAAATCGAGGCATGTGACGCATGTCTCCAATTATCGCCGTGGGAGGTTCTGGTCCTTGTTTGTGGATACTTTCGGACGTTACTGTAGATATTCCATTCACGACTGAGATTCCTTGTTGTGAAGAGAGGGAATGAAATCGGCTTTGGGAAGGAGAGGGAGGTCCTGAGGGGCGAGTGTCTCTGAAGCGTTTTAAATATTTGTCTGAATCGTCGACTGGAGTGAATGCGAAGCCTTCAAAGATCTCACGATCATGCTTTCCCAGTAGAACATTCCACCATGAATATGACGATGAAGAAGGGGAAGGACTGTGCTCTTGGGTGGGATTAATGACACCAGCCTGTGTACAGTGGTAGGATGTATTATCCGAAGCTGACTCAAACGAAGGGAAAGGTACGTCCCGCATGGGTGGTGACATGGCTTCGGCCTCGGCATCTTCAACGACGTGGATAAGGATATCCTCCTCCATATCTTTGACTTCACTATCTGTGTGCAAAGACACATGGGGGCTGCGATTCTCGCTTCCGCGGGATTGTGAAAGATTGGATTCAGATTCGGTTGGCTGTAGAGGTGCCCCGAAGAAAATAAGTCCGGCTCCTCCGTAACCTGCCAGTACCATCTTGGAAAGGCGACGCAGATTTTTCCATGTCTCATAGTTTGAGCAGAATGGTACAGATGAGTCCGTATGATTGGAGCCCACTGTGGTTCTTGGGCCAGTAGAAGTAACAGTTGTCAATGACTTTGAGTCTCCGGGAGTGACTTTCGTGCCAATATCGGCTGATATCACTTGACTGAATTGTCCAGGCATGATCACGTCGTCGGTTACGCTCACTCTACTGATTGCACGTCGACGACCTGGACCCTTGGCTTGCTTGTCCACATCAAATCTTTCCGGGAGATTGAAATCACGATGTGTGAGCTCAATAGTGCCTTTGAGCCACCGCTCCTCACTCCATTGTTTGGTGAAGCCTTGTATGGCTGCCCAGGCAGCAACAGCTCGCGCAACCTCTGCGAAACTCCTTCCAGCCCGTCCGTGTTCTTCCCATTCGCTTCGAACGAGGGTGACAAACGTTGCAAGGGAGAACGCGGCCTCGTCATTTGCGTTTAAGAGGTTAGAAAAAGCATCAAACGATGTGGCAGCTATGGATTCGCCGAGTAATATGGGAAGAAGACTCAGACTTTCAAGGTAGTTTATAGAAGTGGTGAGCAAAGGTATTGGGGTAACGCTGGCAATACTTCGAGCAACGGAGAACTGAATACAATTAAGCCACGTAAACACACGTGAGTTGGATAGAAACTGCTGACACCAAGTTTCGTGAAGAGTTTGGCAGCTCCAAATCCAAAGCTTGTCAATCTATATGCTGTAGATGTGAGAGTATAGACCATGCTTAACCACCCAGGGGACATGGCGGATAGGCATAAGAGGTCACCGCCTAAAGTGATGGTCACAAACATATATAATGCCACGTGAAATTATGTAATAATAAAGGATCCCAGAACGGGCTAACCCTTCTTTGACCGATCTAGATGGGCTCTCAACTTTTTCTGCTTATCCCTCAAGGAAGCTTTCTTCTTTCCCCTCACCGCCCCACTTGCCATAATCATCATGATCGGCTTGTTCCTCGCCTTCTCGCGGTTGGTAGAGCTGCTAGGAGTATCCTTCTTCTTCTTGCCCTTTGCCGAGCCAAATTTCTCTCGGCCCTCTCTCCCCTTATGGATCGACGCCACCCGCTCCTCGTAATCGGCCTTTGCCTTCTTCCGAGGACCCAGAATATCATTTTCAGAGACGAACGTATCACTCATCACGCCGGAGTTGTGACTAGACATGGCTTTCTTGGTTGCCTCGAGAGCTGCTAACTTCCGTTTAGTGGATGATCCACCACCCGCTTGGACAGCATCTGTCGCAGCTTTGATGCGGAGGTCGGTTAAAAGCGCAAAATCTGCCGGTGTGAGGATCTGTCATGGGGAGGATTACACACAGAATGATCTACATCAAGCAAAAAACAATACCTTAGTCGTTGCTAATGTTGAAACGCGAGGTGCATTCTGGGTTCGTTCCGACGTCACATTTGCCTCAGTCGTAATGGTATTACTTGTGTTTCCTTTATCAGTGGGTTTATCGTCCTCGCTATCGCTAATGTCGAGATTTGGATCACCGTCCGAGTCCACGTCGATCCAGCCCTCCGATTCAGAGGATTCAGACGAGTCCGAGTCTACCTCCCATCCGTCCCAGCCAGCTTCGTCGTCTTCAATCTTCTCACCATCTTCCCCAGTTTCGGCACGTAGCTTTTCGAAGTGGTCTTCGAGGAGCTACAAGAAACGTGAACAATAACGCCCACATAAAGCCGACTTTGCTATGCACCTCTAAGCCCTCGATATTCACCGCCACATCTGGGATATGTCCGAATGGCAAGGGCTCTGTGCTTTTCTTCGTCATACTTGCTTCTTTCCCCTTAAATACCGAGTATCAGTCA